>JALKBU010000928.1:0-20601 GCA_023091735.1 Trichomonas tenax
GACTGTGCCACTTATACCACTGGATAGACAACTATCAATAAGTACATGAAAGTACTTTCAAATCGAAAAAATATTGATCAGATAAAAAGTTATGAAGGTCGCGGGACTTCACCGCAGAAGGAAAAATACTGCCAAATCACCCGAACAAACGAAATTTGGCGCTTTTACATGGCAATTTGTCACTTTTCAAAATGGAAATCAACAAAGCATTTTTTGAAGCCAACCAGCAGCTCATTATCGGAATTGTAGTGGCCACACTTCTCGCCCTGATCGCCGTTATAGTTCTCGTCGTTATTATCAAGCGCGACAAGCGTCCAAACAATGTTTATCTCGTTGGCTGCCTTGGATCCGGAAAGACAAAGCTTTTCTATCGTCTCACGGCCAAGCAAATCCAAGCTACAGTTACTTCACAAACTGAAAATCGCTTTTCGTTAATCATCAAAAACAAAATCGTCAATTTGATCGATGAACCAGGCCATGCACGCGTCAAAACACAGGTTCTCACATCGATTCGCGATTCAAAGGCCATTATCTTCGTCATTGACAGCGAAACAGTCCTTTCTCAGATGAGTGATATCGCAAACCTTCTCTACGATATCCTCTCGACACCAGACATCATCAAGAACCGCGTCCCAGTTCTCATTTTGGGTGCAAAGACAGACCTTCATAATGCTCGTCAAATCGATGTTATTCGTGAAGAGCTCGAGAAAGAATTCGACTACATCAGATCCAACCGTCAGCAGTCTGATCAGGTCGAAGGTGGACAGACAGAGTTCTTGTATCTTGGTGATGACGGCTCTGAATTCAACTTCAATCAGCTCCACACAAACAAAATCATCTTCGCTACATGCTCTGTCAACAATGATAGCGTTCAGGACGTTGAGAAGTTCATTGAAAAGTACGTCAAATAAAATCAAAATCGATTTATCGATTTCGAATAAAAAACATTCTCTACACAGCAAAATCAATGATGCAAAGAATATTTTTACAAATTGTATAAAGTGTGAAAATTATTTAACAATTTCTAAATCAAATATTTAATAAATTGAACTACAATTGATAGAAACATTATGCCAATGAGTATGTTCTAACAAATTACAAGACAAAAATAACAAAATCAAGAATATAAATTTAAAACTTTTCAAGATCTTATCAGAAAACCATCACATTTCATAGACATTAAAGCGTGTCAAAGGAATGAAATAGAAAATCTATAGAATATTAGATATGAGAAATATCCTGAAATTAATATTCAAAGATATTCAAAATGACAAGGTGTAAAGGTCAGTGGAGAGTTTCTTGGAATAAAAAATATCGTGAATATTAACAAAAATTAGAGAAGTAATAATTTAAAGACGGCGACCACGGCGACCACCCTTCCTGCGTGTAGAATCGTGTGGGAGTGGTGTAACATCCTCGATGCGGCCGATCTTAACGCCAGCACGTGCGAGGGCGCGGAGAGCGGACTGAGCACCCTGCTGTGGGAGGCGGCGTGTGGAACCACCTTCACCGCGGAACTTGATGTGAACGCCATCAATGCCGAGCTCTTTCAGACGAGCAGCGACGGCCTGGGCGGCAAGCATAGCAGCGTATGGTGTAGCTTCATCACGCTGAGCGCGGACGGCGATACCACCTGTGCAGCGAGCGAGTGTTTCTGAGCCAGAAAGATCTGTAACGTGGACAAATGTATCGTTCTTTGATGCATAGATGTGGGCAACACCGAGAATAACTTCGCCCTCCTTCTTCTGTGGGCCAAGCTGGACATCCTTCTTAGATGTGGTTTGCTGTTCAATTGGAGCATCAGCAGCTACTGGAGCAGACATTATTTCAAAAAGGCCAAACCAATAACCGCCGGCTTCGAAAACTGACAGGCTGGATTTTTGATTCCTCATTTTTGCAGCAGATATCGAATTCACTCTCTGATCATTTCTCAATCACTCGGAATTTCACTGATTTATGAAGCTAAAATTTAATATATTAAATTTCTGTCACGTAAAGTTAATTTTGTAGAATAAAGACAATATGTCTTGTAAAATCATAATTTTTTGTCGCGTAAAATAATTTTGCCAAGTAGAAATAGATTTGAATGAGCAGAGACTAATATGGAGTTGTTTGCTACACTAGTTAGCAAGTATTCACATTACATTGATGTTATTAAAGATATATATTTTCTGAATAACAACAATATTGAACAATTAATCAACAAAATCGAATTAATCATTAAAGAATACGATCTTGATCTTAATATTCTTGTAGATATTATTAGATCCGCTGCTTCAGCTAATCCCAAAAAGCTCATTGGATATATAATGATATTATGCAATTTGTTTGCAGCAAAGCCAACAAAAAATATCAACCATTGTACATTGACGTCACTTCAGTGCCTGCCAAAACAATAAATGAACATATAATGTTTGATGAAACTGATGAATTGCGTAATTTCGTTCTTGATGAGAATCCATACGAGAATACTTATTATTAGCAATATGCTGTGGTTCAGTTAAGTGCTATATGATTCTACGCAGCTTGTATCCTGATTGTTTCGATTCAACTAAGAAAGATTGCCCAAGCATTATTAAAATTGCGCTAAATGGGAGAAATAGAGAAATAATTAGTGAAATCATCGATAGCAATTCGATTCTTACTCCTCATGCTTTAATTACAGCAATAATTATGCATGATTTAGACTTTGTGTTAGGTCTTCGAGATAGTTTTAATTTACAACTTCCAATCAGATACGCTGCACATTGCCACGATTTGGAGCTTTTCTTTCACATGTTTGCGACTGGCGGTGATATCAGTAAACATTTTATGTACTCACACAGTTTTGGAATTCCTCAATTAATTGATGATCTTATGAATTTAGGCGCAGATATAAACACTGACGACAATTATAGAAACACTTTATTACATTTGTGTGCGAGAGAGAATGCACCCCATCTTATGCAACACATGATGGATCTTGGAATTAATCCAGATGTTGTGAATACAGCAGATCAAACTGTGTTGGATGTCGCTGTTCAAAAAGCATCTTTAGATATTATGAAAATGCTTGTTGAGAAATGTGGATATAAAGAAACAGATGATAAATCGCCACTGCTTTCATTAATGGTATTATCCAGAAGTAATGACAAAGAAATTGCTGAGTATTTATTGAATTGCGGAGCAAATCCAAACAAGAAAGTGTCAAATGGATAACCTTTGATCTTTTTCACGATATCTCAAGGTGATATAGAAATGCTCAGTCTTTTTATCAATTATTGAGCTGATCTTACGTTAACAGATGATAATGGAGAAACAACCCTTTCTTTGGCACTCAATTGCCACTATGAGCCAATCATAGATATACTATTGGCAGAAGAAAAATCAAAGGGAAACTAAAAAATGAGTTTTATCGACTATGAGAAAATGTTATTTTTTTCCTTTTGTTGAGAAGTATTATCGTTTTGAACTTCATTGGAACGATTAATGCCAATAATGGGACGCTCTGATGCATCGAAGTTAACTTGGATATTTTTGGATCCAATGGAGCCTCCGATTTTTGTTTTTAATTTTCGTTCAAGTCACCTCTATCTATCGCTGCTGAAATGAAATCTCTCGAGATCGTTCAATACCTAAAATCAAAGAATGCTTGTTAATTAATAAAATTGATATAATAATTTCAGCATTAATGATTAATCACATGATGAATATGTCAGCAAAGGAAAATATATTATTACTGTGTTGAGATGCATTGAATGGAATTTATAAATGATTGAAGGGGATGAAAATGAAATGATGATGGTGAAGAATCATTGATTTTACGTTCAATAATGTGTGCATTCTAATGCTATTCATATTATTTTTATTCTATTACTCATGAAGCATAATACTGTTTAATATCAAACTAAAGGATTTGTTTCAAATCTATTTTAAAATTAAATTAGGGTCTAAATAAGTGCTATCCCCTACATTTCAAATGGAATCTTTCATTGATCAAACACTGCTCTTGGAGTACCAATCATGTCTCGATCAATTGCCCAAAGAGATAGTTATCCAACCATCTCTCAAAACTATATATCAGTGGCAAGTTTATATGACTCCAAGTGCCGGATTTTACAATGGAAAGATTTTAGTGTTCAATATTCACTTAGATAAATATCCAAAGCAAATTCCAGATGTTGTTTTCCAGTCTGGAATTGTTCATCCTCTTATTGAGCCACATTCAACTGTATTTGCAGCAAATCTCTTGATTACTGAATGGAACAGATACACAAGAGTTTACGAATTGATTCAAGCAATTTATAATGCATTCGTTGAAATACCACAACTCAAACAAGTTCCAAATCCAGAAGCATATAAAATATTACAAAGCCCAGAAGCTAAAAACGCTATATTAACACCTCTAAAAGCACCGTCGCCAAATGAAAACTTGGAGCATAATGTTCCAAAGAAATGGAATTTGCAAAAAGAGAAATTGGCGAAAGCTTTCTATGCATAATCTCATACGAACTCTCTATCTCTCTATATGTTGAAAGTGTAAAAAGATTCTTTAATAATATTTTAATTTTGTGACCAATGATATTTTGAGAAGTCGAATTCATCCCAATCTTCAATAAATTGTGTCGGTGATGTTCCAATCACTTTGGTTTGTTCATCTTTATCAGAACCATCTACATGAAGCATAACAACGTGCATTCCAGCTCTCCTTGCAGTTAAAACACCTGCATAAGCATCCTCGAAGACCAGAACGTTTTCTGGTTTAATATTCAAATTCATTTTGCTAAAAGCATAATTGAAAACTGCTGGATCTGGTTTTGTTGCTTTAACGTCTTCCTTTGATACAACATCAAACAAATTACGAATTTCTGGATGTTGTGTGAATTTGATTTCTAAAGTGTGCTTCATTCCACTTGTTGCAATTGCTATTGGGATTTTCATTTCATGGATCTTAATAATGATGTTTGCAATGCCTTTAACCAATGGTGTTTGTTTTAATCTTTCATTCACATTTGGATCTCTCCATTCAAGATATTGTTCTGGAGTTATCGATGGATGACATTTCTTTATCATCGCCTTTGCAACATCAAAATCAGATAATCCATTAAGCGATGGATATTTTTTCATGTGCTAATTCCTCCATAACATCCCAATAGATCTGAATTGAGTCAACAATAGTTCCATCATTATCAAAAATGTATGCTTTGATTTCATTATCCGTGAAAAACTCGTCTGACAGCAACAAAATATTTGAGAACTTAAGTAGCCGTCAAATGCCTTCAATCTAAGTTTTGTCATTGCAATTTTGACGTGTAATTCTTTCAAAGTGCAGTTTTTGTCATGTAAAATTCTTTGAAAATATTTGTCATGTAAAATAGTATTATTGAATGAACTTGTTATGTAAAATAATAAGCTGACCCTTTATTTTTCAAAAGAATAGGAATTAATTTTGAGCATTAGGAATATGGTTTTGGGCATCAGCTAATGGACTTGTTGCCTTCATTGGGTTGTATTCTGTCTTGTTGTTATCAACCATACCAATTTCTAACTGTTCTGGGGACTTAGAAGAAACATCTTTAGCCTTTCTGCATCTCTGGATGAAAACAATAGCAATAGCAATGATAATAACAACTGCTAAGATTGCAATATTGATCACAACAATGATTACTGTCTTAACTGGTTCATCTTCTTTGTTTCCTCCAATCATTGCATATGACTTTATGCCATTGACAGTCAAATCTATTGAAACGAGATCTGATTCGGATTTAATTGTTGTATTAACAATTAATGAATTATCATTGCATCTATCATGATTGTTTGTGATCTTGACCATGTATGGCTGCGCTCTTGTGACGGAATTAATGTCATAGCCATTGATATCATAAACATGATAGCTCAATGAAGAAATATTTTCAATTTTTGATGTGCTGGCTGTTGATGGGAAAGCAACATACAAACAGATGGAACTATCTGTCTTAAGCTTAATTGCATCTGATTCATTGCATCCAATAGAATATTCACCATTTCCAATAATTATAGTAGTCGAATCACAGCTTGGATATGCGAATTGTTGATAGGCGACTACTTTGAGTGTTTTTGGTGCATTTGATTTGACAACAAGTATCCATCTTCATTAAATAAAATTGCATAATTCTCCTGGAAGAGTGTTGCCTTTGATTTCTCATTGCAAGCGCATCCTTCAAGTTGGTCTGTGACTTTTTGCATGAATACGACGAAATATCCTGCATGATGGTGAACGTAATATCTCTTTCCTGTATCATTGACATCAACATCTGTTTCGTCATCCCTGATAGGTCCATCAAAGTCATCCTCGTTGTATGAGAGTGCAAGCACTGTGAGAACAGCAATCATCATAAAATATAATTGATAAAAAGTTACGCTAAAAATTGTGATTGAGCGTGATGTGATTTTATACTCTTAACATGAGCATTCTGCAATGATCAATGTGTAGGAGGAGAACCTACAGCGATCATTTAAGAAAGTCGTTCAAAAATTTGATAATTTGAGAAGTAAATTGTTCATCCAAAATTTATTGGATGATGTTGTTTATTCTGGAGTTACCAAATTATTGGTAACAATCATACATGTCGATTACTTTTCATTCAAGCCAAGACCTTTCAGGTAGATAAACAATTGTTTGGTCCCCATAACTTTGAAATACTTTTGTGCGTGGAACTATTTATTAAGTATCAATCATCAAAATATATCGAAAAGAAATTTCAAATTTGATTTTTGTGTCTTTATCCTTCATAAGTAGTACAAATGACTTCTATGTAATCTTTACAAAGAGTTCCTCATGTATATAGCCTTCAGTTCAGTATATTTCATACAAATTTTCTTTTATTCCACAAGAGAATACTCTTTAATGATCACACATTTTCACATGCAATGCATTATTAGTTTCGATGATTTATCATCTATAAAATTTTATATCCTGATTGTTTGAGATTTAAACAATTTTAATATAACAAAATTGAACCAAATCACTCTGTGTAATGTGTTTTAATAGTTGTTCCCATACTATTTATCAAAGAATTTTGGTATCATCGTTAATTTTTCTCGCTAGTACAGAATCTCGAACCAATCTTCCTCGAGTTATCTATTTGTGAAATATCTCTTTATTAGACATAGACAATATTGCATAATGGTAATTATAATATATGTGATTTAAGATGAAGCTATTGCTATGTTTTGAGATATAATTTTGCAAAATCGAGGGAGATTTGACGAATTTGTTTTGAGATATTACAGCCAAAAAATTGACAAATAAAATGACAAAAAAGCGATAAAATTTGACAGAAAAGTATTCGTTTATTAAAAAAATGTTTCGTCCACCTCCAACAATTATAGAAATTGGTACCGACGAGGATATGCAGCAATTTCAGGATATAATGGAAAAGAGATCAACTCCTGTGACTCCTTCTATCAAACAAAAAGGTATTTTCGAATCTCCTGATGTTAAAACTCGTCAGAGACAGATCATTTCAACTCCAACAGGGCAAATTTCGAGTCCTAATTAGCAATTGCACTTAATTTTATAATATTTCCCTTGATAATATTGTTCATGAATTTCGTATTAACCGAAAATCGATTAAGCTATTACTACATCAAGGAATTTAACATTAAAGATATTGTTTGTATGATTGTTCTTAATTTTTCCAAATAATTATCCAAATTATGTTGAATAATCACTATTTGGATCTGATGAATTATGGTATGAATAACTGTCAAAGTCATCAATTGACTTTGCGCATTCGCTATGAGAAAAATTAGAATTGTTATTTCCAAAGAGATAGTAGTGAGAGCTGGACAGTGAAACTGTTTGCGTCACAGAATAATTACTATATGAACTTGAGTAAGAACCTGATTCTGATGATTCTCCTGATGAAGTTAAATTTTGGTCTATTTGCTCTATCTTTTGGTGCCTTTGGGCCTTGACAACAAGAAATATGAAAACGGCAATGATAACAACAAGTAATGCCAATGCTATTGCTGAGATTATGCTGTAAATCAAAAATGTCTTGGTGAATGAAGAGCTCTGCTTTCTAATTACGGTTTCTGTAGTGTTAGCGTGTGTAATAGGTTCTTCATATGATAAATCAATATCTGATAATCTCGATAATGACGGGGAATCTGGAATGACGCCAGACACAGGTGGTACTCCATGTATTTCTTCCATTTTTATATCAACTTTTCGCTCAATGTAAATATTCCTTCTTGAGCTCATCAAAGGCAGCTGGCCAATTGTTATCAATCGCATATTGCTTGAATCCGTTGAACTATCTGAGCTGATTGTTTTTGCCCTCATCATATCTGAATCGGAGGCCTTCTTAGGCGAGTACTCTAAAATCGAGATATTTCTGCCTAAAACTAGAATATAGTCATATATATACTTAGAATATGTCTGATTATTAATGTATGACATCTTGAGAGAGAAATTATCGATGCTTCTCGTTGAGAAATAGATGTTGTACTCGAATGATGTGCCTTTAGGATTAACTACATTTCTGGACATTGAATATGATGGATAGTATAATACAGTCTGTGATATAGTTGAGTATATTACTATATAAAGGTTCTGCGTGTCAATGTTAACTATTGATGCTGACTTAACAGGACCTAGATGTTTAAACACACCTGAATCAGTGTTATCCTGCCAATAAGCATCTATTATCAAATTAGAGCCGAAGAAAAAGCCTGGTCTCGTGAATAAACAGAGATGTGAGTATTCCTTAATTTCGAAACTAGATTCTTCTGTATATCCAGTCATATTACATATATCTGGAATGTTTGAAACGATTTCTGGCTCGGATATAACAAAGACATAAAAGAAAAACATCAATAACAAATTGATTATTTTACAAAAACGTGCTTCACAATTCCAATTTCCTATAAATTCCTTTGCAATAATCATATCAAGCACAGAAATTTAGTTATTTCGACAATTTAATTTTTGAAAGGCCCAAACGTGCTTCGAATTTTTTCATTTGACATTAAATCGAGCTGCAATATGATCTAGTGCTTAAATTTCAAGTTAAATAGAAAATTTCGAAATTCAATTAAAACTTTTTCAATTAAACTCGAAGGCAAAACCAAATCACTGCATTGCACTCAAAGCCATGATTTTTCTGATAAAATCTAAAAAAAACATTTTTTTATTATATATTGATCCAAGCTCATTAAATTTATGATTTTCGAGTCTTTTCTTTTGCCGTTATAATAAGCTCGTTGCGTTCTATCTATGTTTCGTGAAAATTGTGAAATAGAACGATGAATTTCACCTTAATCTTAATATTAGACTTTTCATACCGGGATATATCTTACCTGGAATGTATGTATTTCGTTGGTACACTGGAAATTGGCTAATTATTTGTTTTCGTTTCCAATTTAAATTTACACCCTCCTAAAATGCTTCAATACTTTGGCTATGAGATCTACGCAGCCTAGATAATCGTTACACATCTGATATCCTGGAAAATAAAACTAAATTTATTTCGATCAACCAATAAAATTGAAATGCATCTTGTCAATCAAAAAATATACTAAGTTATTTATACTCTATCTTCTCCCAAACTTATAAAGTTTAAATATTATTAAATTATTATAATTTTAATACAATTTCAATACCAAAATGGATTTGTAATATTTAAATATCTGAAATGTAATATACATTTGAAAATATATAATACCATAATGTACATCTTTCATGCAACAAACTATTTATCAAATTGTGTTTGACATTAACTTTGCTAAACGTGATTATACTAAATTTATAGCATTTAAACAATATCCATGGAGAAATATAATGGATTTTTGTAGCTAAAGCTATCAAAAATAAATATAATACAGTGAAATTCGAAGAAAAGAACAAAAATAAAGTTGTCACTTTTTATTATTTCACATGACCATTTGGAATGAAATGAAGGAGTTCTCAAAGAACTTCCAGAACATTCTCGTAGAAATACAGAGATGCATCGTCGACATCGAAGTGAGATCTTACAAATACGAGAAACATGCAAAAGAGATGTACGAAAAAACGAGCAAATATGTTGAACAGATCGATAATTTCATTCTCGGAGGATTCCAGCAGCCAGATGTTGACGATGAAAAGCAGGCTTTGTTAATTCAATTCATGATTAGTTTGAAGCCGCAGTTAGACACATATAGAGAACAATTATTGGTAGCAATTGATACTCCACCACCGGAATTCAAGTTCCATGATGAGTTAGAAGAGCAATTCAAGGAAAAAGCAGAAACAAAGGAAGAAACACAAGAAGAGACAAAGAAAGAAGAGGAAGAAGCATCCTACGAGGAAGAAAACAACGAAGAAGAAGGAGAAAAGGATCCTGATGAAGCAATTTTGGATGAAGCAATCAAAATCGAAGCAGAAGTTGCTCAAATGGCTCAAAACGAAACTGCTACAGAAGTTAAAGTCCCAGAAGATGAAAATGAAGAAAACAAGGATGATATGGATGATCTTGAGCAATTAAATCCAGAAGAACTTGCTGCTAGTCTTCGCGCACTTGCAAATGATCTCAAGTAATTTGTTACGTGTTTATTAAAAGAAAATTGTTTAATTTTATAAAATTATTTTTTCATATAAAACCAAAATATTTAATGTATAAAGAGATAAAGAGAAGTGCGTTTTAATATTAAAAAGAAATGAATATAGAAAAATATTGTCGTGTAAAGTTATTTTTGACATTATTTTGACGATATTTTTGACATAAATTTGACATAAAATATGAATAAAGAAGAATCAACTTTTCAGTTTACTTCACTGAGTGTTTTAATCGCTTCAGTGATGATTTCGTTCATTGCGATAATGATGAGTTTGCAGCATCGCTTTATTACTAAAGATACAGAACTTTATTTGCCAATTAATCCAACAAGATACGTTGTAAATGACTATTTCTTAACACCTGCGAAAGAAAAAATCCATTACCTTACTCATTATGTTATAACAATCATCCAACACCTCGAATCTTTCTTATCTTTCCAATTAGTTTACAAAGACGTCACAAAGCGTGCAGAATACATCGAACTTTCCGAATTACTGCTAAATCTCACATTAATTCACGATTGTGAAAATGAATCAAATTATCAATTCTGTGAACGTGAAATTCAAGCGTCAACAATATACGAATACTTCAACAAACTGCCAAACATGAAAAAATCTGTCGCAACAATCAATGAATGTGTCTCTAAGAAAGACTGTTCAAATAAAAATCACTTAAAAATCAGATTCAATGAGCCATCGTTTGCAAGGACCGTGGATGACATCAAAACACTTCTCACGACAAAGAAGAGACCGTTAATCATGAGTGTGCCTGAAATTTACGCAGATTTTTATTTACCATGCACTGATGAAAGAGTTAAAGATTCTAAACAGTGTGCATTGCAAGAAATCATGTGTCCATCGCATATTAAGACATCCGAAACATATTGTGGCATTATATCTTCATCAACTTTATTAAATGGCGGACAATTCTTTGTTCCGGCCACTCCTGCTGTTCCTAGGCCTGAGCATCCAATGACTTTTAACTTAATTGGTTATAATAATGATTTCATTATGAATGGATTTCCACAACAATTTTCATCACTGCAATTAACGAAAGGAGCTTTCATTGTGAAAAGTTTGAATGGATCTGGATATGGCCACACACTTGACTACTTGAGGGGAAGAATATCCTGTCAAGAAGATCGCGAAATATGTCAGAATCCATCGGATGTTAATAACTGGAAGCCATGCAAGAATCATGACTGCAAAGATGAAAACATGTTAATGGTAAGTTCAGGAACTCCTTTCGACTCTAAATATCTATACGCTTTAGTTGCCGACAACTCACAATTCTCAATTCCAATCGCATATGATGACCAGTATGGACTAACAACAACTCTTTTGTATAAAATTGATCCCCAACTTGGGAGAGTTTCAAATAAGTTTGCAACTTCATCTATTCCATACTGGAGACTTCCAGACATATTCACAAAGTTTAAAGCACCTAAACCTAACAAAGATTGCAGCTATTGGGCTCTTCCTTATTCATACGTCGAGATGGCACAAAGCATCGAAGATGCATCGCAAGCATCAACACTCGCTGTTGATCTTCCTGTTATATATGACACTCTTCCGTTTTAAACTGTTTATTAAAAAAAGGTATGAATGGACCTCCTGTTATATATGACGCAAATATTTTTGTATTGTTTGGACTTCCTCTGTTTGATTTGGTACAAAAATATTTTTTTTTGGAAAGGATTGGAACAATATGTGTTCGTTCTATTTAGATTATAATAATAATTTCAAAAAAAAAAAAATTTTTAATCGATAAAAAGTTTCAAACAAGTGATTTTCTTTATTATATCGAAAGAATATGAGTGTTGTATATTTAAAATAAATATCACAAAACTTTAGTCATTTTGATATTTTGTTGGAGATTAAAGATCATTCGCTGTTAATGCCCAATTTGGTAAATTAGATGTTTTCTCGATAGATGTGAATGGAATAACAAGATCGTTCATTAATTTCTCACTGATTGTTGATCCAGAAACAGCTTTCTCGAAATTGCTGATAATCGTTATGTAGAAAACTTTCTTCAAACGAGCAGACGAATCCCAATGCTGTTTGATAATGTCATAAATCTTAACAACAAACTGTGTTTCTTTGCAGTTCTTTGCAATAGATCTGAAAAATTTCAAAATTAAGTTCATCGTGATATTGGAGAGGTTCGATGTGCAGATGTATTCGAACAACGGAATGATCTCTCCCGGTGGAATGAATGAGTTATATTTGGAAAGATATTTAACAAGAACAATATCGACTTTCTGTTCATGAACGAATTGAACAACAAATGAAAGAACAATTTTCTCAATTTCTTCGGATTCGGAGAGAGTATAGGCTAAGTCAATCAGTGCCATAGCGCCTTGTCCGTGTTCTTTTAATTCGAGAAGAAAATATTGGGTCAAAAATCCGCAAAGTGTATTGCAGTTAAGACCAATCTCGAATGGTATTAAGCCATCGTGCATTGAATTTTGGCAGAAAAGCTTTAGTATAGCGATTAAATTCGACTTTTGTGTTGGATTGAGTGTTGGAATTGGAAACTCTGGCTCCTTGAAGAGCTTGAAGTACTGTGGAATGTAAGCAGCTAATTTGGCCATTTTTTCTTTGCCAACGAGAACTCTGATTAAATTCCAGAAGAAGTGAGGAATTCCTTTGTACTGAGACATCGAAACTTCGTCGTAAACGACGGTATATATGTTTTCGAACTGAAGCATGTCGATAATCGTTGGGATTATCGTTGTAGATGCGCGGAATAAGTCTGATATTGCTTCAGGAAGACTGCATATGCATCTTCCGAAGATTTGGCCGATGACACCAAGTGCCATTGAGTAATTTTTGCATTTTGTGATAGATTCGATCGCGTGATTTGCAACTTGAAGATTTGTTGCGAAAATTTCGGTGAAAGATGCGTCGGCGGATTGGAAAAATTTACCGAACTTCTTTGCCGAGTGATAATTGTTCTCAATGCAAATGAAGTCGATCAAAGCCATTAAATAAACGGGTTCGCGAAATTTGTCGAGAATCGCTTGATCACTCTGGTTAAGCTTCGTCCAGAAATCCGGCTGTTTCACGTACTCTTCAATCTCCTTGAAAGCTCCTTCAACACTAGTTTCCATTTTTATTTAATTTACGAAAAATGACGTTCCCCATTTATAATATGTTAGACCCTAAAATATTTATATGACAAAATAAAATTTACTTGGCATTCTAAAATTACATGACAAAATAAGAATTTACACGGCATAAATTTCAATCACTGTACAGGTGCGAAAACACAAGTTTTAAATTCAGAAATACTGTAAATAGCTGAGATCTCTCTTTTAAAACAATAGATTTTGAATGGAAAATAATTGGATGCCTGCAATTTTGCATATCATTTCAATCAATATATTTTGATTATTTTCATAAACGCAAACACCTCTATATCTTGCTATTGAAATGAAATATCTATACATTGTTCGGCGCATTATCAAATATGCCGCAGATGTCAACAAGACAGTATCCAATCAATCAAATCTGAATTGATGAATTAATCAAAAGGCTCGGTCAAAAATACATCTCCTGATGTTGGCTGTATGTTTGATATTGACCATTATTAGCGACTTCATTTTATCATCATTATTATATGGGATCAATCGATCTCTCATTTTGATCCCAATTTGACTCTGTATAATGCAAATCTCATTCTATTATCATTGTGAAATAAAGCGACTCTATTTATCGCTACAAAGATGACATCTTATGATAATGTCAATAGAAGCATATCTGTCTATTGCAGCTCATAGATATATGTTTGAAAGTTTTAATTGTAGATCTTTTGTAACTAATTTTCCAATTGATTCTATTCTCTCATGAGTGTTTATTTTCAAATATTGTTAATAATATTATTGAGGGGCGAAAACATCATTTCGAATGAACAGCCCAGTGATATATAATTTTCGAGTTTACATCAAAGAATAAAATAACAGAATGGTAAAAAAATTACAGCAATCGTTTTTTCATTTATTTGTGTTGCGAGATAACTCATTACAGATATTTGGCCCTCTGCTAGGAGTGATTTGTTGTGAAAGCATTTTATCAAGCAGATCTAAATTTTCTAGGCATTTTTCTGAAACTTCATTGATGATTTTTCTGAGATCTATAAGCTCTTTAGGTTTTCCAAGGCTGTGACTTGTTTTGGCCCTAAAAGGTCTTCCAGGAATTAAAAGGTTTTTTTTTCCATGCCTTGAATGTCCCTTCGAAGATCTTGGGAAGTTGCTGTGCTTCTCATCGGTTCCCATTATTGGATTCCAATCCATTTGCAACATGCTTTTGCTTAATAAAATTAATAAGCAAAGCATTAACGACAACACAAATTATATCAGATTGATGACAATTTTTTCTGATCTGATTTTAAAATTATTTCATTTATATTCCTATGCTTCATGCATTTTTAGAGGCTTTTTATCGAATGAAAATATTCAAATAGGGATGTAACTTTGGTAGATATTTTGGATTCTGGATGGAAATAAAACCTTTCTGGAAAATTTTCTGGAAATAATTTTGGAATGGAAAAATCCAGGATTATTTCCAAATTTGCATCCCTAATTCAAAAACAAAATTAAAGATTTATCCAAACACATCAAACGATTTTAAAACGCAGGAATTTTACACAAAAACAGACTATCATGATAAAACAAATTAATATTTAAATAGGCACAATACCCTTATATAATTTTTGTCGATTTAAAATAAGAAAAACTCTCAGCCAAATTAGAAATCTTTAGAAAAAAATATCGAATCATACGATTATTTTCAATTCAAATTTCACACTTTCGCGCCTGTAAAATGGATGAGTTTTAAAACACGGCTGGTGTTTTTATATCTATATTAATGGAATATGAATTACTCCCTCATGTAAATGCATTGAATTGAACATTGCATATGAAATACTGAAAATTTTGTTTATTGGTGATTGCAATGTTGTTTTGAATTATGTGTTACAATGATTATAATTTTGCTTTGATGTCTTTGTTCTAATGATTGCATTTTTTGTTTTGAATCCGTTGCTTTAATGTCTGCTATGTATAAATGATTTCAATTTTGTATTTAATGATGTGTTTTCATGGCTGCAAACATCCAACTGAGAGTTTAGATGTTAAATGTTTATTTATTTTACAAACATCATTTATTGCAATGCTCAGTGGGAGTTCATTGCGTATTTCAACACGAGATCGATATCTTCTGCGGTCATCAACATAAAAACGTGCGAACCTGTATAATTAGAAGTTGCCAGAATCCTGCAAATCAGTTTCTGCGTAGGTTTCCAGTTGTTGCATGCGAATTGTGCACATTCG
Organism: Trichomonas tenax; assembly: GCA_023091735.1. Classification (NCBI taxonomy): domain Eukaryota; phylum Parabasalia; order Trichomonadida; family Trichomonadidae; genus Trichomonas; species Trichomonas tenax. The sequence goes on from JALKBU010000928.1 coordinate 15,898, forward strand.
GCATTAATCAATGCATCGCCATTTGAATAAATATAAGAAGAGGTTGTATCGTCATAACCGATTGGTGTTGAGATCTGATCATTATAGACAATGACCGCTGGAACATCGAGAGCCTTTATCGACTGTGATGGAACGTTTTTATGAAGTTCCCAAATTTCATAATTATCTCTAAACTTTCTATTGTCTTTTAATAGCTGTGGTATTTGCCTGGCGGTGTATTTCTTTCCATTCTTATCGAAAAACAGCGGCTTGTCGCCAAAGATTTCGAAATTTGTAATCTGATCATACATTGAACCTAGGGAAGTGCTCATTTTCACCATCATTTCCGATGATATTTCTAAATTGGACAATATCCACAGTGCTCCGTTCCAAAGATTTTCAATAATCGTCGCTGAACCTCCAATCGATGGCGCAACGAGAATCGCTGAGCGAATGTACTTTTCTCTCCACTCAGGAGTCGTTATGTTGCTCAGGAATTAATGAATTAGGTATCCACCGAGCGAATGTCCAACTAAAGAGACTTTTGTGTTTGAATTTTGTTGATATGTTTTCTCAATTAGAGATTTGAGATGTAAATTAGAAGATTTTTTGACAAAATGACATGTAACGAGTAATAAAATTTAATGACATCATTAGGCACTCGTCCTTCGAAGACAACGGCATCGGGGTTGTCAAAAGAAACAGACGAGTTCCTTTCGAAGCTGATGAAGAAGAATGGAATGTCTCAAAGAAAGCAGAAAGAGCTCAAAATGCAGATTCAACAGGGAGGATCCCTTCCACCGCCAGAAAAACCGAAGCCATACAAAGTCGACACGAAGCCGAAATTGGAGCAGAAAGTTTTCACGATGGCTCGCGTTGGCCAGAGACCTTTAATGAAGCAAGAACAGACAATTATCGACGAAACGAACAACTACGAACCGGCGGTGATGCCCTATCAACCAGTTGGTCCTTCAGCCGAAGAAAAACGCAAAGAATTGGCCACGAAGATGTACGGCATCGACGAAGAAGCAGATAGACAGAAGGCACTCGAGGCATTGGCCAACATGCCCTATCAGCCGAAGTTTACCATGGAAGATCAGATCATTCAAGAAGTTCAGGAAAGAACAGAATATCTCGAACAGATGCATGAAATGGGCATTCACGACCACGATGGTGAAACTCTCAGGCAGATTGAGATCAGATTGGAGGAGCTCAAGAAGAAGAGAGGTGAAAAATAAATTATTTGTTTATATTTTCCATGATCAACAAAATATCACAGCGTTATTTCTCACATTACATCACATCATTCATATATTATTAATTGTTTTAATTGGGAATTGATTTTTAATATTTGATCAAAATATATTTTCGTTTTAATCAATGAAATGTCAATAAATCAATCACCATTATGTAGATAAAGTGATATCAAATAGTAAAATCAATGATCGAAAATAACGTTTTAAAATTATCAAAATATCAAATAATAATATTAAAGACGGTATAAACAACCTTGAGTTGGTGATAAAATCAACATTTGAAGAGGAAAATAGATGATTTTGAAAATTAATTAATTCCAGATGTCACGAGATGATGAATAGGCTTCAAATTCTCAATGAAATTCATATTCTGGTCATCCACATTATAATTGATCAAAACCTTCATTGCCAAAGGCGCCGATCCCTTATTTTCAAGAATAATGATCATCTGCAGAGGTTTTCCGTCAGGATGCAATTCGTGCGCGTCCTGGTCCTTGCACTGCATCATCCAACCGACGGGAACACCGTATTTGATCCTGAAACCGGAGAGAGTCTTATAAGGCACTCGATTGAAGATCGACGACCTTATAGCTATTTGTTTGAGATTGCTGTGATTCCGTGATATCTCGAAATATATAACTATGTCATTCGTCATCAGAACTTCGTGTGAACCTCTTGGAGGAACGATTTCAACTGGCTCTAAAAGCATAGAAAGGACGCTGTCTTTATTGAATATCATTGAATCAACCATTGACTGCGATGCTTTGACTTTCTGCATTGTTTGCATGACAACAGAAAGATCTGATTTATATGGCGTAATCTTTGAGTCTTCTTCACCATTTCCTTCATACAAGATTGGCGAAAGAAGTTCTTCTGACGCAGTATGATTTGAAAGAATTCGCGTGAGTTCTCCGGCTCTTTGCTGTATTTCTATATCATCGGAATTCTGGAATTGCTCAAAGAAAGCAAAAATCGTTTCATCGACGATTTGGAATCTGAATGAATACTTCGCAATAGCAATCAAGATATAATTGATCGTTTCTTTCGTTGTTTGAGGCATTTTCGCGATCTGCGCAATCGTTGGCAAAAAGTTTTGATCAAAGACATAAGCGAACTCGCCAATAACGAAGGAAGCAACTTGTACGATCGGCTGATTCGATGTGTTCTCTTGGAGAAGAATTTCGAGCTTTTCTATTGCGTATTCTTGTATTCTTTGATTCTTTCCGATTTGTTCTGTGAATTTGATGATGATTTCGTTCGAAATGTAGTTCTCACTCGTTACCATCAGCTGCAGAATGAAATCAATGCTCCATTTGATTGATGGAGCGAAATTTTGAACAAGATAGAAAACTTTGAAGATAATTGTATATCTGAAGTCGCTTTCAGCAAATTTGATGTATTTTATGATCTGTGGTAACAATTCTTCGATGTTTTCTGAATTAACAAGTGCAGTAATCAAATCTAACGCTCTTCTTCTTATTGTTGGATCTGCATGTTCAAGGAGTTTAATAATTATGTTCTTATGACGCGAAAGAACTTCTGATTCAGTAGATCTTCTGTCAACAATTTCGTTTCCGTGATATAAAATTTTCGTGAATGCAGCAAGAGCTGAATAAACGACGGTTGGAACATTGATGTATAACATTTTGCCGATTTGGTTGATAATCGTCTTACGAACACTGTCGTTACAAGCGAGTTTTTGAATAACTTGAATAAGTTGAAGCAGAAGGGACCTTCCTGCAGCTCTCTTTAGTTCGACATTGTTCATAATGAGCACTAAAAGTCCATCCAATTCCTTAGATGGCTTCGCAATTGCTCCAAGTAATCTTAATAAACAAATCTGTAAGAAGTGGTCTTCAATGCCACCCATATAGTATGGACCCGATGTTGCCGTTGATTTCATAAGTGTGTTTATGTAATCGATAGCGATTGAAGTGAGTTTTTCCCAAAGTCGTGTATTTTCTGTGTCATGTGGATAAATTCTCATTGCAATGTTTGCTGCAATAGAAACCAAACAGTGTTGTTTTGATCCAAGCATAGAAGGAAGATGAGGAGTGAATAAATGATGAAGATCGGGATATTCGTCAATTATTCTTATAACAGCAACTGCAGCGTTCTTAACAACAAAAATGTCTTTGTGCTCAAGTAATGTTTTAATCTTTGGAGCACAACTTTGCAGTAAATCAGGAATCTTCGTATTTGCAATGAATCTGCATGCAAGAGACACAATTCGTGAATCATAATTTCCCAAGTCATTGAGAATTGTCTGTGTTAGAAGTACCACTAAGTCTCCTGATTGGTCAATAAAAATTTGTGCAGCCATGTAAGCGATTAATTTCGATGAAAACTTATTCTGTCCCATTAAGTTGACAGCATGAATCTGTCCGAAGTCCGTATTTTCGCCTAACATCGCTATAAAAATACATCTCGCAACGATTTCGGGCAATTTTTCGGGATTCCCTTCTTTGGCTTCAGCACGAGCGAAGGCCAAAGCATTTCGAAGAACCTTAACGTCTTTGTTACTCAATGAATGAATCCAATATTGTTTTACAGTGTCGTGAATTAGTTTTCCTTTATTCATTATATTTCTGACTCCATTTTTTTTGTTTTATTGTTCAGGCTCCACTCCCACAGATTATGTTCATTGATATATAATGATATGCTGATATATAGTATATTTTATGAGTTAAGAGGCCGATAAAGCCAATAAAAAAGGATGATCAAATTTTTTCTTTTCCGATATACCTCATAATTTGGGAATTGGTTTCATATTATCACTATAGATATCCAACACATGAGCAAAATTATGTTATGAAATAAAAATATCATTAATTCAATTTGATCTGATATTGCGCTGTCAATTCATTGGTCTCAAAAAGCTAATTTCACCACTTTTTGAGTAGTATTCAAATTTTTCATCAAAATATCATTATATAGATATGGTTGATTATATATTTTTATTTTCAGAAATTTTAAAGGATTATTAATTATGGTGGATGACCAAGTTATGCAGGTTCCGCCTTTTGTTCAATGAGGTATTGCCCTAATTATGCATAGAAGAGGCTCATGTTCGACTCCTGATTACATTTTTTTTCTTTTTGCAATTTTCACTAAAGCAGGCTTTTGATTAAAATGGCTGATTCGCGGCAGAGAATGAAAAGAAAAATTGCAGCTAGGAAAGTAACAAAAAATTGAAGTTCAAAAATAGCATTATCTAGCTGGTTTTGACTAGGGATGCAAATCTGGAGGATATTTTGGAATTTTCCTAATTTCCATTTTTGCAATCTTCCAGACAAAATAAACTTCTTTTTTTATCGTGCTTTTTTGTCAAATAAATTATTTACTGGGACAAAATAGAACAACGTGCTTTTCTGACATGTAAATTATGTTTGACATATAGAGTCAGAATGTCAAATATAAAGGAAAGTGACGTGATTGCGCGGGAAAAATGGAAAAGTGTCAATAGGTT
>JALKBU010000929.1:0-20581 GCA_023091735.1 Trichomonas tenax
ACTTATACCACTGGATAGACAACTATCAATAAGTTCATGAAAGTACTTTCAAATCGAAAAAATATTGATCAGATAAAAAGTTATGAAGGTCGCGGGACTACACCGCAGAAGGAAAAATACTGCCATTCGTAAATGAAATAGACGAGAAATCTCAGTATTTTTTGCGTTTAAAATTTCGCTTTGTGCAATCTTAGCTCAAAAACATCTAATAATACAAAATTTTCTAAATCAAAATCACGATTTTCTATCATTTTGACATTCCCGTTTGTATCCCTCCTATATCAAGTCTTATTCCATAAACATATGCCTTTAATTTTTAATTACATTTTATATTTTCACATTACAATTCTAGAATTGCTGTTATGACAGATATTAATGAAGCAAAGTTATGGTTTATCTTTATTCAGTACAAATCTTGCTACACATGAGAAATTCCTGGAGATTTTTAAATTTGACATCCTGATTTCTAACACTTTACATTTTGATATTTCTTTGAATGACAATTGATCGATGATAAAGTCAGAATATGACAATGAATCAAGCGACCAAATGCTACTCTAGGCACTTCTAGAATAGATTTTGAAGGAAAACTGATAATAAAACCAAAATTGATCATTATCAAAAATATATTAATCTACAACATATCTATTATGTTATATGGTTCATTTATAAAGTACGATTTAAAGTGATTCATGTGGGTGTTCATTTATTTTGTGATGATAATATTTTTTATGAAAATAATTTTGATGGCATTTCATATATTTTATACACTCATAACAATTTCTTATAAGATGCTTATTAAATCAGTCATACTCATATGATCTTATTTTGATTGTTTCAAAATTCCGATTCGGAAATATTGAAGATACGATATTACCAATCTAGGAATATGATAAGCTATTGTTCAGCTATATTATGGATGTGCGCATTTGGCACTTTTTTGATGCGGATTTTTGCAAAAACAATTCAAAACTTATCGTTTTGGAAGAGAAAATAATCATACGATCCTATAATTAAAGTGTTTACTCATTTTTCGTGCACTTTCGCGCCCGTAAAACTTTAAATTTGCATAACAGAAAATTTATATTACACGTCAAAATATTTTTACATGACAAATTAATATTGTATTTGTAGCATGTCAAAAAATATTTACACGACAAAAAACTGATTTCATTACATGACAAATTTCTTATTTTACATAACAAATTTTTTGATATGCAATCTAAAAAATTCATTGGTATATTAAATTGATCATTAGTTAGAATGTCAATGATTAAATAGTGCATAACTCAAATAAAGAAATAGACACTCAAAAGCACTACATATTGCATTAAGAAGTAATGATATGAATTCAATATTGATGACTTTTGCAAATGAATAACTTCATCGAGAAAATAAGGTTAAATTACAAATATCTTTCTTTGTTTTTCGACATTCATAAGGAGTAATCAGAAATTTTGTAACGACAAAATGTTGTTAAATTGTATATAGTACATAATGAACTGATTTATTCTGCTTTTTGTATATATTTGCCATTTGCAGAAATATAAAATATGGTATTTTAAGATGATGCTCGATCAGCGCATCTCCCACAGAAGGCAATAACTTAATATTCAACGTGATCTGATATAATTGCCATTTGCAAAGCGACTTTGGCAAAGATATTTCCGTCCCAAAAATCATTGCGAAAATACATTGTTTCTACAATTTTGATTAACCAAATTTTCACCAATGATAGACCAATTAATGCTGCCTTTTATATATTAATATCAAGTTTTGTTATTAATATGATAGTGAGAAAACGATGAAACAATAAGCATAAATTTTTATCGGCGAAATTATTGCTTTGGTATATTCCACACATACGGTTTTCAATCAAATATTTGGTCAAATGTCATAGTTTACCAATAATATAATTTGATTGACATTCAAAACTGCACCAAAACACAAAAATTTAACGATAAATTTGCCTACATTTCGAAGCCATATCTATGCTATGCGTCACAACAATAAAGGTGGGTAAATTCATCGTTGTGCGTCACTTTTTTATTTTTATAAATGTTTGTTTTCTGGTCTTTGTTGATCCGCGACCCCGAGATTTATGGTGATTGGGGCCTTGCTGGCGACGGCATCAGTGCGGGATTGGTGAAATTGGCCGATTCCGACAACATTCAATATCAGCGTCCTGGATTATTCGAGGAAACGAGACTCGAAAACATCCACAACGTCATCTTCTCGAACTCAGAAGATGGCTCCAAAGCTGTTGCTCACGAAATCGCAAAGATTATTAGAGAAAAGAATGCCACGGGTGAAAAGGCTGTTTTAGGACTTGCAACCGGTTCATCACCAATCAAGGTCTACAAAGAGTTAGTTCGCATGCACAAAGAAGAAGGCTTATCGTTCAAGAATGTCATTACATTCAACTTAGATGAATATTACGGCCTTCAAAAGGATAACACAGAGTCATATTGGTATTTCATGCACTACCACTTGTTCAATCACATCGATATCGATGAGTCCAATGTCCACATTCCAGATGGCACTGTTCCAGAGGATAAAGTTGTCGAATTCTGCCTCAACTATGACCGCCAGATCCGCGAGGCCGGTGGCTTAGACTTCCAGTTGCTTGGAATCGGCAGAACAGGCCACATCGGCTTCAACGAGCCTCCTTCACACAAGAACTCCGGCACAAGGATGGTGACACTCAACCACTTGACGCGCTCTGACGCTGCACCGGCATTCCACGGAATCGACAACGTTCCAAAGCGCGCTATCACGATGGGCGTTCACTCTGTTCTCGGCGCAAAGAGAATCGTCATCACGGCATGGGGCGAAAATAAGGCACCAATCGTCAAGAAGGCCATCGAGGGACCAGTCACATCATCCATCCCAGCATCGTATCTCCAGAACCACGCTAACACAACATTCGTCCTCGACCAGGAGTCCGCTGCTGAGCTCACAAAGATCGCAACACCATGGCTTGTTGGCGACATCAACTGGAACGAGCAGATGTCTGTCAAGGCTGTCTTCTGGCTCTGCGAGAAGCTCCAGAAGTCAATCCTAGAACTCACAGCTAAGGACTACAAGGACAACGGACTCGGCGCTCTCATCGCTGAAACACCAGTCGAGAAGTACAACGACATGATCTTCAACAGACTCCACCGCTCAATCACATTCTATCCAGGTGGCGAGCCAAACAACACAAACGTCCCAGAGCGCGAGTTCCCACACAAGAAGAGAGTCATCATCTTCTCACCACACCCAGACGACGACGTCATCTCCATGGGCGGCACATTTGACAGACTCGTCGAGCAGGGCCACGAAGTCCACGTCGCTTACATGACATCCGGCAACATCGCCGTCGCTGACGAGCAGGCTTTGAAATTCGTCGAAGTCTTCAGGGAGATGTTCAAGGGCGAGGAACTCGCTAAGGTCAACGGCGTCATCGATGCGATCAACTCAAAGAAGGACGACATCGACTCATACGATGTTAGAATGCTCAAGGGCAACATCAGAAGACACGAGTCATTGGGCGCCACACGCTATTTCAACGTCCCAGACAACCACGTTCACTTCCTTAACCTCCCATTCTACGAGACAGGCGCCATCAAGAAGAAGCCAATCTCTGACGAAGACATCAAGATCATCGAGAACTTGATCACGGAAGTTAAGCCACACCAGATCTTCGCCGCCGGCGATCTCGGTGATCCACACGGCACACACAAGGTCTGCCTTGATGGTATCTTTGCTGCCTTGCGCAGAATGAGGAACCTCGAGTTCATGAAGGACTGCTGGGTCTGGCTCTACAGAGGCGCTTGGAGAGAGTGGGATATGGAGGAGATCGAGATGTCTGTTCCAATGACGCACGAGCAAGTCATCAGAAAGAGGAAGGCCATCTTCTTCCACCAGACACAGAAGGATGGTGCTCCATTCCTTGGTGAGGATCCAAGAGAATTCTGGCAGCGCGCTGAGTACAGGAACCATGACACAGCAATGAGATTCAAGAGCTATGGGATGGAAGAATTCGAAGCTCTTGAAGCTTTCGCAAGATACCACTTCTAATTTCTATTAAAATGATATCTTTTCTTAATTAACTTTTTTTACAATCATTTCGATATATGATTGATTATTATAAACTACAGTGCGATAAACTTTGATCAATAATATAATTATTTTTATTATTAATTATGTATAATAGAGCGTGATATGTTTTTTTGTGTTCATATGTGCGTGCGTTCTGTTTCTAATGAGCTATGATATGCAGTTAGGATCTTTGAAGAAAGATAATTTTATTGAATTTCTAAATTATTGTGTTTAACCATCATTCACGATGTAGATACTCATAAATCATGATGTTGATGAGATTTACGTCGATGTAGAGGCTTAGACATAAATATATCGTTAATATTGAAATGATTTTATATTTAATATTCATTAGATACAAAAACTGAACCAATAATCTTCAATTCTCGGTGAAGCAAAAGTTCTCTATTCAGTTACTGCCTTATTATTTCAAGATAAAACTTTTTCAACATTTTTAGCGATTTGAATGTCTGTAAATACGTGAAATCAGTTTAAAAGATATTTGTGTAATATTGACAGATCTCTCAAAGCCAAAATTTGTTATATTATCTAAAAAATTTATTGAATATAAAGATTTGGCCGCATAATCGATAGCAATCAGTCCAGAAACAGCTATATTACGCATACAATGAACAAAAAAGGCTTAAATTTGCATCAATAAAATTTGCTCAAAAAGAAGTGTATCAACTCTGGGGTCAGAACCAGATCAAACATGTATGGGCAAATATAACTCTTATGGGATTTCATACATAGTTGCAGTGTTAAACATATATAATATCGTTTCATGTTTTTTATTAACGATTTGATATCAGCTTATTATTGAGTAAATAGAAATATTTACTATAAATATATCACATGCATACAACATAGTAGCATATTACAAATAATACAAGCTCCTAATTGAATAATTGTTCAGTATCTTAATTTATAAATACACAAAATCATTGTGGAGACGACAATATGCATAGATGAATGCACATATTACATGTTTTTAATGTGATACACCAACTTATACTCATAGCCTCCCAATGAATTTGCTGAAATTGTTGATTAATAGAAATATAGTATTCAAAAATAAAAACGATGGAAAAATAATTCGCATCATATATACTATTTTATTAATGTAAACGGTGTCAAATAAATTGTGAAAAAACGTGACTTTTAACCTTATCCACTTTTTAAAATATGATTTATTATAACATTTACATAATGGTAATGATAATTTTGCCAATTTTGGTCGCTAAAAACCAAATTTGAGAGTTAAAACACTTCTGCTCAAAAAATTTTAAAAAGTGTACGTTTAGGAAAAATGGAAAAGCGAGGTTTACGTGGAAGAGTCGAGAATAGGAACAACTTAAAGCACATCCACACATCGCGGAAACAGCAGGCAAAGCTTCCAGATCGTTTTCTCAAGAAAGAAGAGCTCGGTTCGGGCGCATTTGGTGTTGTTTACTCAGCATTCGATCAGGAAACGTCGAAAACAGTCGCTGTCAAGTGCCTTATCAATAATGAGGCTATCGAAGACTTTCAAGAAGAACTAACATTACTTAAACGTCTTAAACATCCATCAATTGTCCCATACTTGGATTCATTCAAAGATTCCATGGGTGCACTGCACATTGTCATGGAGTATGCCGAAAACGGGTCCCTTCTTGACATTATCAAAACTTACGGTCCATTAAATGAAATAATTTGCTCGATTTATTTAGTTCAAATTCTTCAAGGCCTTGAATATCTACACAACCAAAGCATCATTCATCGCGACATCAAAGCGGCCAATGTCTTGATGCAAGGCAGTAATTGCAAACTTGCGGACTTTGGGCTTGCGCTAGACCTTGATAAATATGGTCATACTCTTAGAGAGTCCGCGGGTTCTCCATATTGGATGGCTCCAGAGGTCATTAACGGTGATCCTGTTGATACGAAGTGTGATATCTGGTCAATAGGTGCAACTGTGCACGAATTGCTTGTTGGAAAGCCACCTCTATGGGATCTTGCACCGATGCCCGCTATGTTCCAGATTGCTGGTCCAAGGGATATCCCAATTCCTGCAAGATTTTCTCCTGATTGCAGGGATTTTCTCCAGCTTTGTTTGAACAAGAATCCGAAGCTTAGACCCGATGCCAAGAAGTTGCTAGAGCACAAGTGGCTGCAAAATGCCAAGGAGATGCTAAATCAAATGAATCCAACACGGCAAGTCGAGAAAGTCGAGAATTTCGATATGAAAAGCATCACTGCGAGATTTGAGACACTTAATATATGGAATGACATTGCAGAAAAACATGCGCCAACGCCTGAAGAGATGTGCACTATGCTGAACGATGATAAAACATTTGTTCATGGAATCAATCTCATCATGAAGTCCATAAAGACGGTGAAAAGACTTCCGCAGCTCATCCAAAATCTCTGCGGCATGAGAGCGATCATCGATGGATTGACAAGTCCTGAAACAAAGAGACAAACGCTGAACTTCATCCAATTCATTGTTCCTTATGCAGAGCAGAATGCAACAAGTTTATTGCTGCACTCTGTCCCTCAAAAGCTTCTTTTCGATACAGCAGCAACAGGCGATGATCTTCTTCATCAGCAGTTAGTTGCAATGTCATTGCTTTTCTCATCATCGATCGGTCCAAAGTTCTGCTGCTATTCGGGTTTAGTCAATAAGATAGATATTCTCCTTTCAACGCCAATCCTTTCATTGTTTGTTCCTCGTCTTCTTCTTCCGATATTCAATGCACATATTCCTGGAAACATTGGATCAATTCTTTTAGCTAACAAAGAAATTATCAAGAAAGCTGTTTATTTGGCATTCAAAGTTGTTTTGCACGCTAAGGAGTATATTGATTTGATTCAGCAGAAGTTCACTGACTTGTCGACAGTTATTTCAAGCGATATCAATGTGGAAGATCCCGGAATATCTGTTTTTGGGATATCAAGTGAATTATTGAGCATTGCGAATAATGTTGTTAGTGATTCATTTAGTTTGCTCCACAAATATTCATTGCTAAGTCCCAAATCGCAAGTTCATCTCGCAGAAGAGTTTGGACCACTTTCGTATATCATTTGCAACAAATCAAAGTTCCCGTGTTTGAAGCCAAATGATTATACAGAGATATTGAAGATATTAAACAACGTTTCTTCGAATGTTGTTGCCAAAGAAAAGATATCGGCAGAGGAACTATTGAAGCCATTGATAACTCAGATTACAGGATCAGAAGAAGATGACAGCGCATCAATTCTTCAAATCGTTTCTAACATGATCAAGAATTCGCCGGATTTAATTGAAGCAGCTTGCAATTATGGACTCTGTGTTGCTCTTGAGAAGTCAAGAGGATTAGTTGGATCAACTGTTAGAGTGAGAGACTTGATTTGCGAGATTCCAACAGTTTCAAGTTTCTGCGTTTGGAAGCTGAAAGAAACGAATCTGCATCATGATTTATCTGAAATGATTGACTTCCCGATATGGAATAGAAAGGCTATACATGCTTTGTCGCATTGGGCAGCAATGGATTCATTGTTCATGACAAGGCATTTGATGACTGTTGTTCCATCTATTGCTAAGTTCGTTTTCTCTGAACTAAGTGCAAGTGAATCGAATCAAACTCATCCAGAGAGCTTCGTTGATGTGGCGAGGATCATGCAGCACTGCCCATCAGTTGGCCACCAGCTTTATTCTCCTGACATTGTCGAAAGAGTCGTCAGCTGTTTAGCAAGAGTTGGAGCATTTGGGCAAATCCAATTTTTGGAGTTTTTGATCCAAGTTATTGTTCAATCTCCGCAGCCTTCAATCATAGCATCATCGTTAATCCCTCAATTACTACCTTATACACAATCTTCTGTAATGCAAGTCCAAAAAGCTGCACTTAGAGTTAGAATTCTTTCAAGATGCTAAGAATATTGTTTTTGATGAATTTCCTGTATTTGATTCCTTTTGCTGAAAATGTTTATATTGTCAAATCTGTAGTGTAATCATGTAAAGTGTCAAATGTTTGATATTAATTTAAAAACAAGCGCGCATTTTAATAATTCCTATAAACATTGGTATAGGAAATGAAATTTCAAATCTTTAACACGATATTATCATAATATATTATTTTTGAAGCATAAGTGCTCCTAATATTGTAACACATAACTTTTATTCGTGTTCAGACAACAAATTGCTAATGTAGTTTCAATATTTAAATTTCGAAATATTTAAATTCATGGGATTTATATGTATTAACGTGAGGGTTCGAATCCGCATAGGCAAGTTTCCGCTAAATGTGTTAATCACTGTCCTCATTTTTGTTCGGTAAGAATTTGACATTCGCATTATCATTGGCTACGATCACACAAAATGGTCATAAATCGCTTCGCTTCACATTTGATATCATATTTATGACATCCACAGCCCCCAATCTATCCCAGTGATTACACTTTCTGTAATAAAAATTTATTTTTGCATTTCCATGAGGTATATTTATCATAGATCTAAAATAAATAATAATCGCAATGTTAATTTATGAAAATCCATGATAATTATATTAAAATTGACAATTTTTGATGTAATTTTATATAATTTGTTTTTTTTTTTTTGAGGAAAAAATTGAAGAGAACAAGGAGTATTTCGATTACAAAAATCTCTCTCAAAAAATTTCATGGGATTTTTTGTAAACCATTCAATATCGAATCTTTATATTTTTTTTCACCATCACAACTCCACTCGTTATTACTCGTTCAAACAAAACCGTCATTGTTACTACAAACAACAATGGCGCGCAAAAGCCATTTGGTGGACAGCAGCACAATGCACCTGCTTTTATACCAAATACACTGTTTAATCAGGCATTACCACCATCATCGCCACCTATGTCGCCCAATGTTTTGGTTCCTAGGGCCCCTGTTGTCCATTTCTTCATCTGTGATTATGGAAACGCGAAAGTTAAATCTATCTCGGATCATTTTATCGAGCTTTTAGTTGTGAACGGTGTCAAAGTCTTTACTGAGCGTTACGCTACACACCAGGCGGGCTTCCAGGTGAGAGCTGCCTCACTCAATAGCAACGCTGACTTCTTCTTCCAGATACACTCTAAAACAGCCGGTAGGGGCCACGTAAGGTTATATCTTGGCGGCCAGCCGAAGAGGATGACCGTGGAAGAGTCCGTGAGGGATGTTTGGGCCTGGTGGAGACTGAGGTGTGGCGCAATTAACAATGTTGAATCGGAAGTCTTGTCGAGTGAGAAGCTCAAATACGCGCTTAAGATCTTTGCTAACATCGATAGCGATATCATGAACATCGAGGCTCTTCAGACAGAAATAAGAAATTCAATTGCCAATAATCTTATTCATTTGGAAATACTCCAGCAGATCCAAACCATCGAAAACATGCTCTCTGACGGAAGGCGACAAGTTGCCACCCAGAAAGTAATGAGGATGGAGTGGACGAATGAACCTGGCCAACAACTCACAAGGTGCATTCAGATGCCTGTAATAAGAGGTCTCAGCCAGCCTCTGAAAGAACTGCTCTTAGCAGTTATAGATCAGACAATATCGAAAATTCAGAAGCTAGAGACTATTGTTAGGAAATATGGAGTTTCAACACCACCGCCTCCGGAACCAATCCTTCCTGTTGATGTAGGACAAGAGGTAGAGATTCCTATTGACGGACAACAGCCTGGATTGTCTTGGGGCACACTCCTGGAAAGTGTTAAAGATGAATCATTCGGAATCAATCATATTACTTCATATGGTGATTCATCACACCTCGGTTCCTTCCAACAGCCGTTCCTCTTGGATGAATTCTAGTCATTATATCAATGTTTTATTATGATAAAATGTTAATTTATATGTTTTATTTCAAATCGAGCATTTTTATCTCAGAGATATATACATAGTGCTGATAAACAAACCATGAATTTGAATTTCGATATCTCATTTTTAATATACCAACAATCGACAATATACTTTTTCTCATTACATAAATAATGAGTGTAAAACTGTATTAGTTTAAAACATAATTGAGTATATTTACTATTTTCAATAATATAATAAGTCCGCTACTCTGCATCTGTGTCGTAGGCAAGTGATTGAGCATTAAGCTCACGAGCATATTCCTTAACTTCAGCCTGATCCTTGAAACCAAAGGCAATGTTTTGTTCTGTAATTCTGTGAATTTCTTGGTAAGGCTCGTTGAAAGAGTGGGAAGATGGCTTTCCTTCAGACATCTGATTTAACAACTTCTTTGTCATAGGATCAGAGATATTGATGTGACAATCTGCGTCTGGTTTGATGAAAGTATCCATGATTTTCTGGTAACGATCCTGGAGTTCTTCTGGATTTTTGATTTGTTGGTAATCTCTTACTTTCTTTAAGAAATAATAGTTATCGACACAACATTGACGTTCCAAGTAATCCCGAAGAAGCACTGAAGCTTTCTCATCCTGAAGAATGTATTCAAGCTGATCGAGAATCTTTGTACCGAGTTTAATATTTGGAGGTTGAACAATGGCCATGTGAACAGGCATTCCGAATGAAACAAGGAAAGAGGCAACGCAGAGAACAATACAGAAGATTGGAGATCCAAGCGCAAGGTTTGGATGGTCTGGTTTTAAGCCAAGATATCCTGTTAAAATGAATGGTAAGAATAAGACTATCCACATGATACCGATGATAATGAGTTCGAAGTTAATACGCAGGTTATCATTAATTGATTTAAGATTACCGACACAGATCCACAAGAAAATACTTACAATGACGACAATTAAGAAAAAGAACAGGTATGACGTTGCCTGCACACCAGATCCATAATATCCTGGTTGGTTGTTCTTCACAACAACATTTCTAATAATTCCAATTATAATAGCGATACCCTGAATAATCCATGAATAAATAAGGAAAGAAGTGTGTTTCATTAACTTTGGACGTTTCGCCAACCAGTTTAATAAATAATTGACTTTATTTTTAGATTGTTCTTCGTTTTCATCGCCATCACGTCTTGTTTTCGCAATGTAGAATGTAAGAATAAAGTTTGCGGCGCGAATTGGGTATGGGCAAAAGTGCATTGGCATCAGGAGCCAGAGATACCAATGATCGATGATGTTTGGAAAATTCTCTGGTTTTACGATAATTTTGAATGTAAGAGAAACAATCATAAGGTATTGGCCAATTGATGACGAGAAAATAAGCCATGGAAGACGCTTTTGAATATAAACCGATTGCCTATATTTGAAGAATAACACGACGTTGTATATATAGAATATTGTCCACAATATCCAGAACACGAAGAATAAGCAGGACAAGTGGTCATATTTCAGCTGCTCAGTGAAGTTGACCATTTCTGAAAAATTTAAAATTGACAACTGAATTTGGCAAAATGTAACCTAACAAAATATGACAACCTTTGGTTGTATTGGCATTGTTCATCATGAAATTACGTTTAAATCCTGAGATTTTTCAAAAAAACGAGGAACCTTATTATATATATACCGAGATTTTGGGTATTTGAGCATAGGGTAGAAAGAATGTACTGATTTTTGGTGAAAAAGTTGATTTTATGAAGCCAGTAAAAAGATTGGCATGCATTCCTTTGAGACATAGCTAAATGACCATGCATTGAGATAAGAAACCCATTTGGAGCATTTAACGCTCGTTCGATGAGATATTTTATTTTGGAAAATATCAAATTCTCAGTATATACGCTTTTGTCTCCCTTGTGATCTTTTAAACTCATGAATGCCTAACTGTGTCCAATGATCATTCCTTTTAAACAGTTTAATTTTTTTTCAAGAATTATATTTTTAATGATTGTAGGGCAAGCATTTCATGTTACTCTTTTACTCACGGGAGACTTGATTATGAACCTATTTATCTTCTTGATGTAACAATATTAGAATAAGATTATTATTCATATGTATGATTCACGGTTCATCACAATAGTTTTATTCTAAACTCATAGTTTTAAACATGTTATTAGGTTTATTGAAATAATCAAATAAGTTGATGAAGATTCTAAAATATTTGCAAAATTCATTTGTATTTGGATAGGTTAATAACACTATCCTTATTTTGCGAATATTTGAAACAGCATTTATCATATTATTCATGATTCATTCCTTTGATTTGATTAAAATAATTATTCTTCTACCATAAATTCATAATATTTAACTATGTATCTTGCAAAAATAGATACAAAAAATGTCTCGCTATTTGTGTACCTAATAAAAGCATTGTAAATCCATTAATATTAATATACAGATATCAATTGATAGATATTCTGTATAAACATCATTAGCATAGGTCCGAATTATGTAGTCTAAGTAAAAGGATGTAATATCCAAAATGAGGTTTTTCAAAGTTATTAGGATATGCAAAGCTATACCACTTATATCTTATAATTTATTCCCGAAAGTTCTGATTATTTTTCTTTAAGGAGTAGACTGCTGGAGATATTATGATATTAAAGAGTTCAATCAAGCATATATTGTGGCCTGATAATAAGCTAAATTACTTCATTACCGAGATAGTTGAAATAAAATAAAATCGCGGGAAAATAATATAATTAAGCATGGAAGTATTTATTTCAAACAAACATTTGCCCCCGACACTGGTCGGAGAATTTTGTCGAAATTATCGGAAAACGCGATTCTCCATTATTCCAATCAAAGGCCCTAACATGGAAAGGAGCCTTCGGCCTGAGAATCTTGGAGTGGAATTTCGACGGATGGCATCTCAGACAGCCATATGAATAGTTCTCGCTATTCTCGAAATCAACAACACTATCTTCTTGTACCCCAAAGGTACTATTAGGAGGTTCAGCTTCACTACTATTACTACTACTTGAACTGCACGTACTATTATTGTCGACGGATGCAAACATATAAATTCAACGAAAAAGTACAAAAGTGACATAAACAATAAATTTTGAAAAGTATATTGCAATCCATTATAGTTTATATATAGATAATTTTTTGGAAGGTTATGACAAAAAATTGAATAGTAATACTATTATTTTCAGATCCTAATTAAATTTTATTGAATGAATTATTATCGTTTTTGAAGATGAATAAAGTTTTCTACAATTTTAGGCTATTATAAATCCAAAATTTAAATTCAATGCATTATTATCGTTTTCACATATTATTGATAAATATTGATAGATATCATATATAGACATGAGTCAAAAATTTGAATGAGTTAACGATAACAGATATATCCCCTGCAAATTTTACAAACTTAAAACAAATGATTGCCACATGATTTCAATGATATGATGTGAATATGGGGAGTTGTAAACATTTCAAAAAAATCAAACATACCTGTTGAAATACGTAAATTCATTTTCGAACAAAATATTTCATCAAACGAATTCCCATTTTTATTGATTTTTGGATGTAATTTTCGTTGCTTTCCCATAATAGGCAATAATGGCTGATTAATTTCGCCAATTTTGAAAAAATCCGACTAAAAATTTAGTATTTTTCCAGTTTTCACGCGGATATATCGTTTTTGATGAATTCTGATCCTAAATATTTAAACAGATCGATATTTTTTCATAAATTTTTGCGAAATCATCGAATTCCGTTATTGGAATGCGCATTTGTGCAGCGTACGAAAATCATGCCCCAAAAGTGTCAAGAAAAGCAATATTATTGTCATGTAAAAGAATAAAATGTCATGTAAAAATTTATATGGCAATTATTGAATCACTTATTAGCATCATCACATATTATACACTTAGCATCGGTGTTATATAAATAATTTCGCAGTATCATCACATATATGAAATGAATCATAACATGTATTTGTGTGATGAAGCCAGATATCAATGTTATGTGCACATAAATCGATATTTCGCCCAATATATTAATAACTATATAACGTTAATAGATACTGCAAAATTATTTATATAACATCGATGCTAGTCACATGTTAAGGGTATTATAGTGCCATAAGAGTGATTCAATAATTGCCATATAAAATTTTACATGTCTTTTTCATATGTTTACATGACTTAATGTAATTTTTCTCGACACTTTTTGGATAGGAATTCCATTCGGTTTGACATGTAAAGCTTTTAAACAGAAACGTGACACTAAAAAAATACGTTAGAAATCAAATGTCTTTCAGCAGAAGCGTTCTCAGGTGGCTGCAGACAATAGATCTTTCGCAATCCTACAGCAATCCGAGAGTCGACTTCGCCAGCGGCTTTTTGGTTGCCGAAATCGTCGCACATCATATTCCAACAGTTTCGATGCACTCATATTCCAATTTCGTCAGCACTAAAATGCGCCAGGACAACTGGAATCAGTTAAATGCGGTATTTCTGAAAAATAAAATCCCGATTCAACAATATTTAATCGATGAAGTTATTAAGCGCAAACAAGGCTCTGCAGTCAAATTAATCGAAATACTTTACACTCACTTCACAAAGTTAACGCCATGTCATTGCAAGATCGGCGATATTTCATCATCAGATCCAAAACCACAAGGAAAGGCAACGACAGTCACAACAATTGCTCCCCCAGCGATGCCGAAGCAGCCGGAGCCACAGCCAGAAATTCCTCCTCCAGCACCAAATCGCCAAAGATTTATCGGCTCTACGACCGTTCAGAGAACTGGAGCAGCATCAGATCTCACTCCTATTTCGTTCGAGTCAGCATCTGTTATCAAATCCGGACCAGGCTTTCTTCAACTTCGTAATTCGAGCACTCCTGCGCAAGAAGACTCTGAACACAAAGCGCTCGATAACGCTGTCGACGAGCTCTCTAAGGAAGTCACTGACGCCTCTCTCGCATCTTTCATTGGCTGTCTTTCTGATTCAACACAACTCATGCAATTCCTCAGCCATTATCCGGCGGATTTGGTCGTTCATTTCCTCACTCTCGCGGCGCCGAAGTTCCCACCGGAGTTCGGCTCCTGCTTGATCGACTATCTCATCGATCTTTTTATCCCAACACTCACTCCAGAGTCGATTCCTATTGGAGATTTGGCGGACTTTATTTTCGCTGTTCCAAGCCAGGATCCTTTCACTCACCACATCCTTCTCTATCACATCCTCGAGCACACGCCTGATGACATGAAGGCGACGGTGATTTCCGCGTTCTTGACACGCGAAACAGAGCTATCGAAGCCACTCGCCGCATTTTATGCAACAAAGATCGAAGAATACGCTCACAACGATCCGCAGTGTCTTCTTCCACAGGCTCTGACGAAGCTTCTTGGATTCGACAGAACTGCTGCTGTCCAGCTCATTTCTCTCTTCCCGCCAACAGGAGACCAAGACAAGGACGTCCAGCTCGTTAGTCTTTACACGAAATCGACGGAAGAAGCACTTCCGCAGATCAAAGAGATTGTTGCGAACGGAAATAGATCCGTTGCCGCTCTCATTCTCAGCACTATCACAAAGGACAAATCTCTGACAACAGACCAGATGGCGTCTCTCCTTCTTTTGCTGCCAGATCCAATGGAGCTCCTATCCACACCTTATTCCGTTGAGAGCTTCGGCCAGACGTTTTCTGTCGATCCTCTCATCCAGAGCATTTCCACCGTCGACATCGCTGAAGCGATGGCAAATCAGATCAGCCAGAGCCAGCCTGACCGCATCGATAAGGAGATCTTCCTCCTCTCTGCTCTTATGACAGACATCCGCCAAGACGACTCTGAGCGCTGGCAGAAGGTGTTTAATGGATTGTATGAATATTTATATTTGGCATTTTGCGACGAGAACGTTTGCAAAGAAGTGTCGAATGTTTGCTACGCTTTCTACAAGATGCTTCAGTCTGAGGTTTTTAGCACATTCTCTGTTCTTTTCAAGGCTTTGAACTATGTATTCCCATCTAATTGCCCTGCTATTTGCAAGCAAGTTTCGGCCGAATTCCTTTCAAAGGCCGCTGAGATCAATCCTAACTTCTCGCAGACGATTCTCAAGCTTTTGATAAACTTCCCTCCGAAGACTCATCCGGACTTGGACCGCCTCATCGCTGCTTTGAAGAAGGTCAGGAAGTGAATAAAGATTTTCTCTCCAAGTGTTCAATTAAATTAATCAATTATTTTTTCATCAAATCTATCTTTAAAATAATGTTTATTCACATAAATGATGTTGTCATTAATTTATTTAAATCTTTTTTTCTCTATCAAATCTATCTTTAAAACAATGATTATTCACATAATACCTTTGTTGAGTACCGAAAGTTGTCACGAAAAAGCGATAGTATCTGATATGTAAACATGAATATTTGACAAATAAATATTTACGTGGCATGTGATTATAAATGAGTATTGGAAGAATGATATCCTATATTTGTTTAAATTTACTTTGAAAAGAAAAATTAAATGCTTGATTGGGACTGGTAGCCAAAACCAATGCTAGGTTTGAATCCAGTTATGATCATTTTTTTCCTTTTTTATTCTGACCAGAACGATGATCACGATCAGCAGGTTGAAGGCTCTTCTTCCCGCGATATGCACGATGCTGGCTGCGTCCTCTTCAAAGGCTGCGCACTAGATACACACAGATCATTCGAAGTCAAGCTCTTCACAAATCCAAACGGTGCTTACAACAACAAGGAAGACTATCCAATCAGAATGGTCCTCTCCTCATACTACAAGTCTGCTAATGGCGCGATGGGAATTCCAGATGGCATGTCAACATGTGACAATTGCACGACAACATGCCAGGGATGCAAGGATAGGCCATACATCCAGGATTACAACCCATCGGCATCTTCTTATCCAGGTGGCTACGGATATACATATGTCCATCGCGACTCTCAGATCATTCAAGCGATGAACAATTGGATGGCATGATCGCCATTCCACCTCTTGAGTTAACAATTAAACATTATCACATCATATATTATTAATTAAAAATGCATTTGGTTACTTCTTTGGAAATAACGAAATATTAAAATTAAATATAAATTATGCATTTTAGTTACTTTTTGGGAATATGGTTCAAGAATTTGCCAACCACTTCGACTCTACGGACCTTGAAAACATAGTCGTTTGGTTTCTTTCTGATTTCGAAGTAAGACATTACACCTTGTCTATTAAATTGAGTAACAGAATTAGTCATCTCAACATCATCCTCTTCAACAGTTTTATCGTTCAGCTTTGTGTGCATTATAAATCTTGTTGCGTAATCGAAACACTGATTAGTGCCTGAACGAGGAACGTTCATATCAACAAGGATGTAAATTGGAGCAATTAAAACATTATTGCCGAAGTCGCACTTCACAGCAACAGGATTCGTTGTGAATATTGGTGGAATGAAGCATTGGTCGTTATTCATGAAAACATTATTATGCTGGTATCTGCGGATCTGAGAACTGTCCAATGGAATGCCTGTTATCAAACCATACTCAGCAGGGTTATAGGCAGTTTTAGTGATATTTCCAAATGTTGAAATGAACTTAATAATTTCAACCTCTGGAGTTTCTCTGGTTGGAATAGCATCAGCAATATTAGAAAGCCATGAGAATGGATACCATCTGCAAACCGTTTTGTCAGAGGATTCGGCATCTTTGGCGAAGTGCTTGATGTTCTCGCGACGAACATTGAATATCTTAGCATAGATAGCGCGTGAAACCTTTGATGGAAGCCAATCGCATTTGTATTTGGCAAGAAGATTGAAAGAATTAGGCTTATCCCAATCAATAATCGTTTTGATAGCGAGATTTTCCTTTTCGGGCTCTGAAATGTTGGGGAACATTTCGTAAAATTGTTCAATCAATTCAATTCTTTGCTCTTCTGTTGTTATAGCTAAAATTTCTCTCTGCGTAAGAAGGTGTGCAAGTATTGAGCCGTTGCCAACGCATCGAAGGATATTTTCCAGATTAATGATGAATTCTCTTTCTTGTTTCTTAATGACTTGGAGGAAATATGGAATAAGATACTTAGATATATTTGTGGATGCATCAACAAGTTGATTTTCGTTGAATTTAGTCATGAATGTTGTAACAATTCTCCATTTATCTGGTTTATCGATGCATTCTTCGATAAAGTGCTGAGCAAGACCCTCGAACATTTTCATTCCGTAAAAGTTAGCTATTTTATAGAATGGAACAGCATTGTCAAGTGTGAATCTAACTTTTTGTGTATATAACATTTCGAGAAACGCTCCCATCTTATGGTATGGATCAACTGGGATTTCAAGTGTCAAAACTTCGTTTGGATTGATTGGGTGCTCACGGAATTGCTGTTCAAACCAAGTAGAATATTTAGCAAGAATTAACCTGTGTGCTTTGTATTCATGATCACCATTGACTAACTTGACATCACTGAATGTTGCGCTTTGTAAATACGAGGCAATTTTGAATGGGAAGTGAGTGAGAGATGAAAAAGACTTCATTTATTTTGAACGATAGTGTCATATTTTTCACTTTTCGAAAATTTTGACTCGTTTTATTGTGGATTTAAACTCGACGAGCATTTTTATGTCTAAATTCAAAACTTGGGAAATTTTTGAAATTTCGCCATAATTATGACAAATTACATTGTCAAATTTATATTTTACTTGTCAATATTACAAATTACCATGTTTTCATTTTGTATTTCGAGCGGGATTTTTGATATTTTGATTATAGAAATATTAGTTTCTCATCCTGCATGAATATACGTTATATATCAAATTTTACATGACAAATTATTGATTTTCTGTCATGTAAAATTTATTTTTGATATTCTAATTTTCTCCATTAAAACTCATCAATTATTGATATCTTCTATCACTTATGTCTTAAATTATTGATTCTTGCATTGTTAATCATGAAATTGATATTTTGGAGGTCTTCAAAAGTGTTTCAGAGAGTCTATGACAAAAGTGAACATCAAAAAGTGATACGTGAACCTTAAAGTCACTTTTTAAAATAAATCGTCACTTTTTGCACGGGCAAATTGTCACCTTTATAAAATGTGTTATAAATATCTTTGTAGTCTAACCAATACATCCAGGTTAGTGTTGTTGACGAGCCACAACTCTATCATCAACGAGCATATACCTAATTGGTAAGAAAACAACGATATTTATGCATGCTTAAATTGTTGCGAGAATGTCATTGGGCGAGGTTGGCCTGAGACTTCCAAAGCCCTCGAGTGGCCAAGCCAGGCCCTAGCAAGAACCCACTTATTGATTCAATTTTTAATACACATTACATTTTCACTTTTGATATTAAAAAATTATTATTTTTTTCTATTTTTTATTTTTCACAGATACCTTTTTCATTACAAGATTATTTTCATATTATTACTTATTCTCATAATTATTAATATATTATTAAATTCATAATTAATTGTTCTTGAATCATGAATTAAATAATGTTTTCAGGTTAATTTCATTTTATATATTGATTTATATTATTTAGATTTTCAATTCGATCCTTATATTCTTTGTAAAATTCATTTTTAACTAAATTTTTATTTTATCTTCAAATTATTCGTTTAGAATTCATATTTACTATGCAAGAAGGGGTAATTTCGACCGAGCTTCTTGGTTTTCTTAGGTTTGGAGTGCAACAAAAACTTACAATGAACAAAGAGAAATGGATGATATGCTATCGTCAGGATGCTGATAGCACAAATAACATCCTTCACTATAAGGCCACAACTACTCATAATGAAGTCTTCTTTGGCTTCCAACATTGAGTTCAATCCATTTCAACCTATTGATACTTTTCCATTTTTCCCGCGCAAACACATCACTTTCCCTTATTTTGACATTCTGACTTTACATATCAAAAATAAGTTGCATGTCAGAAAAGCACGTTGTTCTATTTTGTCCCAGTCCCAGTTCGTTATAAAAGTAAATCAACAATTTACTGATGGAAATGCTAGCAAATTCCATTTTGTATTTTAAAACTGGCTCACCCTATTGATTCAAAAAGTACTTCCATGGCATACGCGATATATTCTTTATATGCTATGACTTATAGACAAAATTGTAGTATTTTGACAAAGATCGAAAATATTGCGATTATTTCATAGCTCGAAAACGCCTCAAAAGTTGCGCAATCTAATAAGTGTGCTAGAGAACCCGGGAATATGAAATAATCGTTAAAGCCCATATTAATTCGTTAATTTCGGTTCAATTGATTTTGCTTTGGTCGATGATGTCTATTGTAAACTAGCGGCATGCCTTGTGCTTAGTCCAATGGAAGCAGTAGAGTTGCTGCAATTTGTCATAGGAAAAAGTTTGCTGAAGAGAAGAAACTCTGAAAAAATGGGAAAAAAGTTCCCCTCCTTTTGTAATAATTAATTTATTTTTATGCTTAATATTCTATATCAATGTTTTGTTGTGAAATTCATATTTGTATGAGATTGGCAATTAAATTTTTATACGCAAAGTCGGCGAAACTCGTTTTTTAACTCAATGGATTAACTTTTTGCTGAGTTATTGAACCCAATGTACAAAATCATGTTGTGCATGATATATTAAAGAATTAGCTAACAAAGTCTATATTTCATTAAAATATTAGATATATCTTGCATCAAAAACATTGATTTGCCATGATGTGCTTTACTCATT
>JALKBU010000930.1:0-20556 GCA_023091735.1 Trichomonas tenax
GGTATATGCTCGTTGATGATAGAGTTGTGGCTCGTCAACAACACTAACCTGGATGTATTGGTTAGACTACAAAGATATTTATGACACTTTTTATAAAGGTGACAATTTGCCCGCGCAAAAAGTGACACTTTATTCATGAAAAGTGACTTTAAGGTTCCCCTGTCACTTTTTGGTGTTCACTTTTGTCATAGACTCGTAAAATTTGTATTTTTACGGATTTTTTTGGCGCCGGCGGGATTTATTGATAGAAACTTCTTTCTTATCGTATGAAGGCTAATTTTTTCATATTATTAACGAGAAAGCTCCACCTCACATTTTGATTTTTTTTTTTTGAATGGAAGTGTTTCGTGTCCAACTTTATTCAACATGGTATCACTATGCTAATTTTGTTCAAATTTTTCAAAAAAAATTAAGAAAACCTTTGGCCCAACTTGGATGAATGAAGCTGTGTGGGACCTCCTCACGCTAGATGGATTCTCAGAAAAGCAAATTTTCATCTTACGGAAAAGAGTCTTCGAAAAGAGAACATATTGCCAGATCCAAATTGATTTCTTCAATAGCTATTGTGACTGAAATGTCTTCCAGTCCTGCAACCTCCGCGCTGAAGCTCTAGAAAAGTGTCTTATTCATTCTGCACTAGGATATTCTTGGAGAAAAGGATCAGAAGGTGGAGCTCTCCCCTACTTATGTCCAACTGATCAATCAGAGCTTGCTAGATACATCAAGGCATCATATAGGTCAACCAGTTGGTTGACCCATATGATGTCTGTGATGAAGCACATCGATTACAATTAAGAAGATTTGAAATTGCATGCAGGTTTTTAGCACTCACAGACTCGCCTTATATTACGCTTAAAACAAATGAATATGACGTCAATCCACCCTCAAGATCTTGGGTGAACAAGATATTAGAGGGTTTACATTGCTCACCCAAATATCTCCGAGAACTCGATCCTGCAAGGTATCTTGTTTGCAGTTGAGATATTATAATCAATTTCTTTCAAAGATATCAAGATTTAATACGAAGTATACCACCAGAGCCTCTGTTCATTCACATATCCCTAAAATCAGCCCGGAAGTTGTTCCACAATGACACTTCTTTGGGTAATTTATTGAATAAAATTTTACTTCACGGCTTATCGTTAGATACGGTTTTTGTAAAACTGCGTTAAACCTCGATATAGAAAACAAATGTTGATATTTGGATATAGAATATTATATGCAGCAATATCACTTAAAGATTGACATTGTAAACTTTTGTTTTTGACAAATAAAATGAATTTATTTTATTTGTTGCTTTTTTCTAGAACACAAATGATCAATGGAATATGAGCTGAAGGTCATGCTAACTGTTAATATGAATGGCTATTGTACGCATATCATGAGTTGCAAGGCTTGACTTTTTGAACGATATTAATTAATAACAAAGATATGTGTATTAAACAGCAATTCTTTCGTATTTTATAGTACGCCATGTTAAAATATTGATTCTAATGGAGGTAAATGTTTATTAATGATATGATATGGTATTGTCCAATGATTAATAAATATTTGACAAATAAAAATGTTTTATTTGGCAGAATTTTATATCTCGAAATAGGAGCGTTTCCAGGTATATGTTTACTGGGAAAAGTTAATATACATATTGAGGTGTGTTTGTAGTTTCGATATTTTTGGACAAATTGATGTGATGCATTGATTGAAAATATCGTCAAAATTTTATAACAATGGAATCCAACGCCGCCGAGAAGCAAAATCAGAAGAAAGTTCCCGAAGATCTTTCGAAATCATCTGATATTCAAAGCGACAATGAGAACGAGAACTCCCTGAACCTGTTTAATTACTTTGTTTCTGCTGATAAGGAAAATATCATCAAGAAATGGGGATATTTGTACCAAAAAGACAATACCAAGGCCTTTTGTGAACTAATAATGCTGATTTTCCAGCTCGCAGGCCACAAGGTGGAAATCACTGCAGGTCATTACGAAAGTGTTGCCGGAGAGTCTTTAATTGATGAATACGCCGATGCTTCAGAGAATGATCCATCGTTTAAACCACCTATCAATTCATTTACCAAGAACGAAACAAAATTATTATCCGAATTTTGGATTTCTATCTCGAAACAGATCATTTCTACTCAAGCAATCTTTACAAAACAAGCTGTAAGCTTCAGGAACTGGATTGTTCTTCTTAGTGATGCACATCCTCGCTTAATTCGATACGTTGGAATGACAGCTGCTTCTTGTTTCTTCATTGCGCTTACCGAATCGATTAATACGAAAACAGAGGAGCTTAACAGGCTTAACGCAAAGAGTCATACCACCGATATCATTAAAGCGAAGATTGAATCACTGACCAACGAGAGTAGGTTTTACTTGTCCTCGGCCAACAATATCTACAATAACATTCTCGTTAAGTCACTCAGAGATAACGATCCTTCAATTAGAGTTATTGCCTTGGATTCTATTGTTGATGGTGCCATCCAATGCCCAGCTCCATTTGCTGATGAATCGCACATCACTCAGCTCACGATAGTAATTCGTGATAAAGTTACAAAAGATCGTCAAAATGCACTCAAATGCATCCTCAAACTCATGAACAACCTTAAGCCTGAGCAATGGAGTGAATTAGCAATCAGAATTGAATCGAATCTTCTCGACTTATGTGATGACAAAGATAACAAGACCGTTGAAACAGTTTTGCTTATTTTGAAGAAGATGAGTGAGAACGGAAAGATCAAATCATCAGCAGAGCAACTTGATGCCGCCAGCTATTTGTTGGCTGATGCTACGCCAAGTGTTCGCATTGCTGCCCAAAAGTTCATAATGAGTTATTTCTTCGATTCAACGAGATCGAATGAAGAGCAACTCGAGTATTTCCTTGAATTTTCAAAGCGTTTCGCCAGAGAAGAACTATCCGCTGTTGTTGGTGTGTTGTATCATGTCTTAAATTGCCTTAAGTCTTGGGATACAATGTGCCAGAAAATGCGAACGATTGAGGATGACAGTGCACGTCCTCTTTCATGGACAATGTTCTTTGCTGCACAGGCAGCTTCAGGAAAGCTCCAAAACACTCAAATGGAGCAAGATACCGAAGTTCTTGCTAATTTGAGTATTGCTTTCGTCTCCAATCTTCCTCAGTTGATTCCTTCATTCCCGAATGATCCTGAAACTCAGGTTTACTTAATTCAGTGTGCTTCACTCATTGATCTCGATGCTGTCAGTGAATTCTCTGTCGACAGATTATTCCCTGAATTGTTATCAAGTATTAGAGAAGTTTTCCTCCAAACATCCGACAAGAGGTTGTTCGAGTGTGCTTCAAGTGTTTTATATGAACTATCACTTGGACATCATCAGCTGAACCAAATTGTAAGGACAGAACTTGATAAGCTCGCTGTTGGATGTGCAGAGATTTCTGGTTCATCCAAAGATATCGCTGTTGCCAAATTCCTTGCTGCTGCAAGATTCGTGAACATGAGTGATAGCACGAAGATCAGAGAATTCCTTCTCAATAGCGTTGATGATCAGAACCTTTCTGCAACATCAATCGAAGCTCTTGATCTTTTCTTCCAGTGGGATGTTCTTAGTCTCAAAGATCACAAGGATGAGATTCCACAATATGAAGAAATGTTCAAGAAACTTGTCGGAATATTCGAGGAGAAGATGAAATCCGGAAACATGGATGTCAAACTCACTGCAATCAAAGCTGTTTCCAATGTCTTCTGCCTCCAGAATATGATTGGTGCCGAATATTCCAAGATTAGTGAAGATTTCATTAAGGAATACTGTGAAACATGGCATGCATTGAAATATAAGCGTGATGTGGATCTGTTTAACCATCTCATTCGTCCTTTCCTTTGGGGTGTTATGTCCCATAAATATCTCGCCCACTTCTTCTGTTATGCGCTCGATGAAACACTGAAAGACTGTGTTTCTCAATGCGCAACGGAAACAAAGAAAGCAGGAATTCTCAATGGAAACGAAGTTTTCTCTGCTCTTTTCGCAATGAAGAAAAACGGATGCCCAGACGCGATGATCATTGGTGCTGCTCGTTACATCGTCAGAAAGTTCAACAAGCTTGATGTTATCAAGTCATTTACTTCCAATGATGACGAATGCATCGACGACATTGCAGTCATTTTCATAAGGGCATTGACAAAAGACGAAGCCAATAAACTCCTTCCTTCTGCAGGCAGATTCTCTGATGCGATCGAGAAGGTCACAAGAGATCAAAAGCCGCAGCTGACAAAGAAGAAAGTGAAGAAAGAATCCAAAGAAAAGACCGAAGAATTGGTAATTGTCGGAAATGACGATTAGCCATTCAAGAATGAAAAAAAAATGGAATGAAGAGCTATTTGTAAACCCCTTTTATTTTTTACAAACCCCTATAATTCATTGCAATGACTCAGAACCTCTATGATTTCATAAGCTCCGTCCGAATGGCAGACTCAATTGAGCAGGAGAAGTTTGTCATTGCAACGGAGCAGGCGCAGATCAGAGCTACAATCAGAAAATGTGACCCTGATTTGCGGCCGCTGATTGTTTCAAAGTTGATGTTTCTTGATATGCTGGGCGAAAACCCGACATGGGGCCAAATCGAAATCATAAACTTGATGAGCGATGAAAGATTCTCATACAAAAGAATTGGATATATCGCAGCTCAAATTTTGCTCGACGAGAGCGGTGAATTGTCAGTGTTAGTCACGCAAACGCTACTCAAGGACTTAATGAATCCGGATACAAACATAAATTGCTTGGCATTGACGTACATCGCGAATCTTGGCTCTCAAGAAGTTTGCAGATCTGTGTCTACGGAAGTCAGCAAACTCTTAAAATCTCCAAATTCTGATGTGCAGAAGAGAGCTGGAATGGCTATGGTCAGAGTTTGCAAAAAAAATCCGGAATTATGCGAAACATTCAAAAATTCCGTTCAGGCTTTGCTAAATCAGGGCTCACACGGCGTAGTTATATCTGGTATGAACTTAGTCGTTGAGATGATTAAAGTGGAGCCAAAACTCGCAAAATCTTGGTCACAATTCCACATTCCATTTACAAAGATCTTAAAATCACTCGTAAACTCAAGGCCTACAAGAGAATACTCATCCGGAATCTACAACGACCCATTTATGCAAATAAAAGCAATGCAAGCGATTGCATTATTACGAAAAAGATCAGATGAACTCGAAGGACTCCTTCAGTCGATTATATCGTCAACAGAATCGCGAAGAAACACAGGAAGAGCGATTCTTTATCAAGCTGTTGAAACAATTGTCGCAATATCAAAGAAATCTTCGCTTAGAGGACTCGCCTTCAATCAGGTCGGAAGACTGCTTTCGATGCACGATCCAAATATACTTTATTCGGCACTTTCTGCATTTGCAAGAATTTTATACAACGAAAAAATGGTTATCAGCCGTGGCTCTGCTGACTCCATGGCTCTGCAGCGCTACAAGACTCAAATTGTCAACTGTTTAGATCACAAAGATCCTTCTATCAGAAGAAGAGCTTTAGATGTCATTTCTGCGCTCATTGATGAGAAGAATGTTGAAACACTCATTCCTGAGATCCTCGGCTTCGTAAAACTCGCTGATTCTGAGTTCAGATCTGAATTAATTGTGAAGATATATACAGCAACACAAAGATTCGCTCCAAATGTCGAATGGAACTTCAATACTGTTCACCAGATCCTTATAGACAGTGGCAACTATGTTTCTGCTGAATTAATTTCATCATTCTGCGAGTTAATCACAAAAACGCCAAATCTTCAACAACACGCTGTTTCAAAGCTCTGCGACAGTCTCTTGCATTTCACCGATAACCAGAGCCTCATTCAAGTTGCTTCATTCGTCATTGGTGAGTTTTCTTTATCCGATAAAAACAACGAAAAGAGAGATGCTTTGATTCAAATCCTTAAACTGCCACAGACTATTCCTGAGACGAAATTATATATAATGATGGCTATTGCAAAGATGGCTGCACGCTTTGGTGGCGATAGAACACCAACAATCAATGTTTTAACTGAATTAAGTCACTCCAATGCACTCGAAGTTCAACAACGCGCAGGAGAACTTGCAAAACTTCTTTCACTCGGTTCTGTCGCCGAAACACTTTTAGCTCCAATTGCAGCAATCGGTGACACGGATATTGATGAAAGATCAATTGCTATTGAAGATAATCCAACATCACAGAAAGATGAAATCGATTTACTCGATTTGCTTTCTTCTCCATCACCAAATGCAAGCGCTCCAGCATCACAGAATGCGATGGATCTGCTCGGAATATCGCAGCCAAAACCAGCGCCAGTACAGAACCCAATAGACTTGCTTGGAAAGCCACAGCAACCTGTTGCAGCACCAAAACAACAGACTCCAAGTGGAGCATTCGAAATCGCACAGCTTCACGATGTTTCGTTATTCGGTCAATCGATTGTTAACCAAAAGGACCCAAGACAGACAGCATTACAGATAATATGCACTTCCAAGGCACAGAAAGACTTAACAAATGTTCAGATCGCTTTAGCGCCAGGACCAAATTGGCAAATTAAGTCTATGGCGCCAAATGGAAATGCACTCAAACCTGGCGCACAACCAATCCTACAAACATTCTACTTATTCAATCCGAGTAACTCTCCTGTTAATATACAGGTGAAAGTCACGTATTTCTTCGGAACAATGCCTGTTACAGAGAACTGCGTGATTCGGAAACTTCAGTAATTCGATATTATTTATTTTATATTTTTGCTTGTAAATCATATTAATATTTTCATTTCTTACCTTATTTCGACCCCCCCCCCCCAAATCGATAATGATTCTGATTTTGATCATATCAAATATATTTCCGATCTCGTCATTGATACTTTGGATTTCAGATATACTATGTGAGGAAAGATGATTTGTGAAGTAATTAAACAAAAAAAAGGATCAAAATACTATTTTGATACTATTTTTGGATTAAATGATCTCAAACCTATGAATCTCGCATTGGATGAAGTATATTTATGTATTGACAAAAGGAAATGGTTTGAAAATCGAAATATTTTATGTCAGAAAAATGAAATTTGGTATGGAAAGTGTAATTCCTTTGGCAACATATTAAGTTGGTCCTTTTTTACATAACTTTGTAGTGATTGTCAATTGATTCCGACATTTTCAAAAAAAGGAATCTCAGAGCAAAATGAAGTTGAAACGATGGTGATTTGAATGAAAAGATTAAATTTTAATTGATAGAATAATAAAGTTTATTTTTTATGAATTCATACAAATGTTCTAATAAAATACCGTGATAACTAAAAAAGCTTAAAAGTTCTCTGTGCGCTGTGCGTGGATGAGAACCTTTGGTCCATTAACGCCGAGCTGAACTTCACGTGTGCATGGCGAGTTAGCATCGAAGTTGTCGAGTGTAATTTCGGCCTTTCCGAGCTGCTGGTCCTCAGCCCAGAAGGACTTCCTGTTGTAGAGAGCGATGACAATGGAAGCCTTATTTGGATTGGTGTACTGGAAGTTATACTCTGTGCTCTGTGGGCGCTGTCCGCACTTGAACTCCTGAGCATTGTTCCTGAAGTTCCTCTGTGAGCCAACGCAAAGAATTAACTTGCCTTGGTTCGCCATTCCGTTTGTGTTGACTGAAGCAACAGAGACCTTGAACTCGTTGGAGGAGGATCCCATGAGTTGTTCGTAGCCACCTTGGTTGCGGAGCATTATTCAAAAAATGAAAACAATAACCGCGCCGCGTCAAATTATCAGTCAATTTTTTTTAATTTGCATTTCATGTCTTTGTTAAAATATTATAAAATGAGACATGAAAAATTGAATATCACAATTATTGAATACCTAATTAAAATATGTTTAAAAACATATGTAATTTTTAAAACCATGCTTAAATTTAAAAGAATTTTGAAAATTCGTTATTTTGACACAAAATTATTGAAATTTCAAAATTAAAAATAATTTAAAATTTAGATATTATGTCATTATGCGAGCTTAAATCCATAATATTTTCGAAAAATAATTTTTCGACACCAAAAAACAATTGATTGGCGACATCAACAATTAATTACCGAAATGGATATTTGGCATCGTTATCCAAAATGAGTTATGTTAGCCGATTTTGAGAGCGCTTTGATGTTTATTTTTTGAGAGAAATCACAAAATTTGATGACTTGATTGATAATATCAGCCGAGAATAGTTATCGACGCATATTTATAGAGAAAAAGTGGTTTGTGCTTGAGTTTCAAACAAAGAATATTTCTTTTCCGAAATTTTGCATTTTTGAAATCTCACATAGATGCGCAACATAATTTTACATATTGTGTCAAAAAAAATTTCGGAGCTTAATTTTGTAATATTTCTGTTATTTATATCATTCCCTATCTCTGTTTAAAAATGAGCGAAAAAGTAACTCTTTTTAGTTTTTATCAAATTTGGATATAACATCATATGGCAATTATATGTTCTTTTTGTTGACAAAAAATAAATATTTTAGTTCGCTAAAAAGATTATACTGCTTCAGATGCTGATCTCAATGAACAAACTTTTGGTCGATATTTTTCAATTAAGGGTCCGCTCCGGCCAAATAAGGATCTATCGTCGCAAAATAAAATTTTTATTTTGTTTTAGATACAAATCCGGGTTAAATATCCAAATATTTATCAAAATCTCCAATTTTTTGTATTCTGGGGAAAGTCTTGAAATGTGGGAGACCCCATTCAAAACGCAGCTCTCAATTCGAGGGGGTCATCGAACTTTGAATACTCGCTCCCGTCGCTGAATAAAACCATGAAACTATCTTGTAGTACATCAATAGTTAAACGCGAATTTGAAGTCAACAAGTCGAAATTACTTACTTTTTCCTCATATCTGGAGATATCTTTTTTATTTTAAAGTATTATCAAATATGTATAACGAAATCATAGTGCGCTCGATCACTGCATACATTTCCCCTCGCATGACAAATCATTTTGCGTGCTAATTATCGAAAAAAAAGCAGAATTCGATTTTTGCAAGGAAAACCGACTTTTCATCAACGACGATCTATTTTCAATTTATACATAGTGATATAATCCGTGTTGTAAGAGTAAAAGACTATTGAAATGGCTTGAAATGTGTGCATATCTGGCTCAATTTATCAGAATTGACTGCATTATACGACTGCGTTATATTTGAATTACCTTCGGTAACCTAATATTGCAACATATAAGTAGCTGCGTGCATTTTGAAAAAATGTCGATATTTGATAAACAGAAATTCGAAGTGTCATTAAGTGAAATAGTATAATAGTTACGAAGTTGTGATAATCAGTAAAAAATATAATAGATTTAAAAATTTGACAATGTAAAAATGTAAAGTTATAATACCCTTCTTTTCCAACTTTAAGGTGTTATAACTTTGACCATCAAAAAATGAAGGGTGTCGTAATCCAATAATGAGAGATGATTCAGAGCTCCAAAATTTGCAATCATATAGGCACGGGGCTGTAGAATGAATCTATTTAGTTTATATGGAAATATCACACCATGACTGAGATCGCATCAGATTGGATTTTCAAAGTTGGTACAAAAGTAAGGTATAGCATCATCATGATATGGGTATTGTACCTTCATACTTATATCAATCCAAATCATTGTCAATAATGCTATATGAACATATACAACGGATTCTAAGCGTGTTATTCGTTATTGTGATGTTGCCAAATATTTATTATCATCTATAATGGTGTTTTAACTTGTTAAACATACATATTATCGATAGCTTAAAAATAAACAAAAAACATATATACTATTTTAGGATCAAATTAATTCCAAATGTTAATAATATATAGATTATAGCATTTTATACAATTTAATAATGCAATTATCGATTTTGTTGCCGAGATTTTCAAAATCTCGATGAATTATTGGTATTTTTTAAAAATAAAAGTAAATAACTATTGTATATAACTAATTATAGATTACAATATAAATATCCCTACTTTTCTGCATGTTTTTCAAAAATCTTGAAAAAATATTGCTCATTTATTGTGATAAACATGATATCTATTTTATAAAGAGATATTTACACTTATTGTTATAATCAAACATATGCATTGTCGTTTAAAAACTGAAAATTTGATTGAAAATACGTTGTTGTGAGTAATCTTAAGATTAAATTGCATAGAAGTATCTATTTATTAATTATTGTGTTTGGCGCCAAAATTAGGCGGTTTTGCCTGAACGAATTGAAGTCATGTCCCTGCCTCGTCCCGCTCCCTCTCCACCTCTTGGCCATTGATCAAGGCACCCCTACCGCATCCCCTAGCGCGCGTCCCATTCCCCACTCTCCCAGGGCTGCCTTCGTCAATGTAAGCATGCTTCAGTTTGTTCTCCGTTTTGTCATGTAGAGTGATAAAAAGGTCGCTTTACATTTTGCTGATAATGTAAAATATCTACATGACAAATCCATATTTGCTCAGTTGCAGCAACTCTCTTGCAAAGTCTCAATTTCGAGCAAATCAACTGCACCCACCCATTGCTAAAAGATCATGCTAACAAGGAGCTCCAGCCATTGGAGAAAGCCTCGAATTTGATCAAAACTGCAATTACCAGACACTACGAATTTCGAGCCACTCAGCAGCAGCCATACACTGCTGTAGCTCCAAAGCGCGCTACACGGCAGCAACTGCCAAGAATCCACGAAGTTCGAGATTTACAAGTAGCAGCCTGTTACAAACGCTCCAAATTCGAACTACTCGTCAGTAGCCACACATTAAGGAAGCACAGTAGTTTCGCCTACTGATTAAATGTTAATTTTTATTTATGTAATTCATATTTTAAACAGATATTTATATAGTCTATAGGCTACATAATCTATGTATAAGCTTAATGTTATTAGAAAACTACGAAATTCATTAGAAACAATTATTTGGGATTAGGTTGCACCCCCTACGATTCATTTGTGTGATGGAAAGAGACCTTATCATATGACAATGATGTGTGATAACGAAGTTACATCAATCACATGGATGCCTCAGTATTGCTGCATTACCCATTCATGAAATTTCAAGAAATATCCAATCATAATTTTTATTTTCTCGATAAATACGAAGCTGTCGACAAGAGTGTAATCCCTGTGCACAATACATACACATGTTATCATATCAATACTAGAAAATACAAAATTAATAAGTTAACGACATTTTTTGATATTTTTGATTTTTAGTGATCAAAATCATCAAAATGGGCAAAGCAAAAAAGAAATATGAACATTTTACGTACAAAAATTCAATTTCTTTTCAATTCGATTCGACTCTTCGTTAGCATAAGTCAGCAAATACTTAGCTTCTGCATCCCAATGCGCACATACAAGTAATTTCATATATAATCAACACATAATATTATTTCAAAAAATATCTTTCACGTATAGACAAAAATCCTACGGTAAATTACCAAACCAAGTACTCATGTGTCTATTTGTTGTTCGTTCTTTCTGTAAAAATTACTTTCTTACGTTTTAAAATGTGATTATTTTTGTATTTTTTGTCATGAGACATTTAACTTTGCTGTTAACTTAAGCTCTATCACTGCAATAATATCTGATGCTTTAAAGCTTCATAACCCCATCTTAACGTTCAGAAAAATCTAATAAACTTACAAAGATATTGTAATTTTTGTGTATTTTTCATTTCATTTTTTCGATTTCATCAATTTTTATGCATGTTAGTTCAAGTTTTAATCAAACAAAACGGGTGATTTTAAGCACAGAACAATATGCTCAAGCTTATTTTGATTTTTAAGCATTTTACAAAAGTGTCATTTTTTGCAGATGTTTGAGAGCCTCTAGTTCCATTTCTTTCTTATCTCTGTTGTTTCCATCTCTCAACATTCTTTTAAAAAAAGCACAGACTTTATTTTCTTCTCATAATTAGTCGTCAAAAACTTCATACGTTCGTCACTATTTTCAAGTTTATTCAAACATAGTAGATGGTTGTACATGCTTAATATGATTCGATCAGGCTCCATTGGTAGCCTTATCGTGTCGCCAAACAAGTCCAAAACAATGTTTCGAATTTTTATCTTACTCTAAATAACGAACCCAATGCGTAAAAACAAGTTTCCTAGCGCATTGGCTTCCATCGAGCAAAATACAAATACATTTTTAAAATTTTGTTTGTCCCACTACATTAAAATCACCACCATATATTTTTTACACACCCTTTTTAAATGTAAACTATATTATTAAATGCCAAGTATAGTCAACATATTTGCCAAATGTCAAATAAATATTTACATGACAAATTATAGTCATCTTTTGTGATCAGATTTTGTGATAGTTTCTATCGAAGCTACGGTGTTCTATACATTGGCATGGGTCAGCAGTCCCTCATGATGCATTTTATTCCCAACTTTCGCAATCAAAATTTCAAAAAAATTTCGAGCCTCAAATTTTATAATATAGAATCTACGATATACTTAATATTTATATTTCGAATTTGAAGAAAAAATAATTTTCAAAAATAAAACTTCAAATATATAAAGCTTATTATATCCATAATCTTTTTTTTGAAATTTGAAAAAATTTTGTTTCTATAAAAAAATTTAACATAAGCTGAAAACGCGACATTTTTAATGTGGGGGTTGACAGTCCCAACAAAGACCAAATACTTCAGGTTTACAATGCGATGTTGACATATACCACATTGCGGCAATGTTCACCATTCCTGAATGCTATTTTTTAAATCCCTAATTTTTCACATCATCGAAAGCATTCATTTATATAAGTAATGAGGGAGTTGATGGTGAAAATAAATGGAGGAAATTGATGATGAAAATAAAATGAGGGAGTTGATGGTTTAAGTAAATGAATGTGTGGAAATGAGGTCAATAGCTAATAAGGTCATGTTTTAAATTGATGATAAAAATAAATGATTTTAATTTGTTGGTTGTTTGTGGCTCTGAAGAGCCTGGGCACTTTGCGCCGTTAAAATTTCATCTTCGATTTCAACAGTTTCAACAGTTGCGCTTAAATGCATAGGACATAATAATTTTAAATCGTGAAGGTTGGCATCAACAAGCCTAAATTCAATATTTGATAAAAAATTAACGGGGATATATGAAGAGAATTCAATGTTGGTATTGATGATTGGATAATTTACTGTAAATGAATTATTAATTCTTATTACTTAAATCGTTTAGGTCATTATAGCTCATTTTTATACGAATTAAAAAATTTTAAAAAATAAAAATAAACTTAATTTATTATTTCTGAAACTTTTAAAATCTATTATACCAGGTAAGAAAAAAATTAGGACAAGAGATTTTTACAAACGCTAAAAAACTACTAAAATTGATTTTAGCAGAAAATGTTTAAAATTTGATGTTTTACGCTAATTTATAAGTCAAGATTAGGATTTATGACCTTATATGCTTAAAATTTGACTAAAAATAATCATATAAACATAAATGATTTGAATTCACCACTTCATTTACATAATATTTAATGAAATCTTTAATTATACCAGGTAATAAAAAATTGGTCAAGGATTTTATAATAAATTCAAAAGAGAATATGATTTAATTTAAATCAAAATATATTTTGGTGTTGGTGACAAACTAACTAAGAAAAGAAAACGAAAACCCCTACGGGGTTAAGCCGCAGAGCGGCAAGGATTTTGAAGTCTTGGATTCTTTTGTCCATCAGCTAATTGTTTTTCTGTACACTTTCTTTTAGGTTTTAAATATATCTTTCATTAATTTCATATGTTTAATACATCCGGAAACACCATCAGTATCAATTACATATAATTTATTATTCGAATTATATTCAAGTGGAATTACTTTATATTTGTTTCCAGTATATATAAGCATATAAATCCTTTACTCCATAATATAAGTTATTAAACGCATATTTACCATAATTATTTATTTGTTTAGCATGTTCAGGTAATTCATTTACATAATTATATTTACATCTATTTCTTTGAATTGTATTCTTATCACACCATATAAGATTATTAATATGATTATTTTTAATATCTCCATTAATATGTGTTACGTATTTATATTCATTAGGATTTTCTAAAAACATATCTGCTATTATTTTATGTTTGAAATAACTTTTATTCTGTAGTTTAACTCTAATATATCCTTATTTATCAGGTGTTTACTAATGAACATGCTTATATAATATATTACGTATTTCATAGGGATATTCAGTAGAGATTTCATATAAGTTATTATGTGATAGTTTAACATAATTATTAGGTACTGTTTCACTCATGTTTTAATTAAGGATAAAATTATATTTTTTAATTAGTTCTATATCAAGCATACACAGTAATATACAGTGGCATGTAATCTGTTCCAGAACCTGTGCTATAAGTATTACCACTAATATTATGTGTATGTTCACCACTAGAAGCTATAAAAACTTTTCTAAAGCGATTCTTTTTTATACACTTAAAAAATACTGCCTATTTTATGAAACGAATATCATGCAACAAATTGATTTAATCAAAAATGCATTTATTACATTTACCTACTATGTATGTCTAATCATATTACCGAATAAAGAAAGTTGAAATGCATATTATAATCAAATTCAATATTTTTCATATCTATTTTGAAAATAACATTGCGGTAGTTGAATAGGAGGTGAATCAGAAAGGATTGAAGAGAAGGTTCATTGCGAGCACAATGATTGTGGATCAAAAAGCTGACACAAAGTTGGATTGGTGATACCCCTAAAGTAAAAATAATTTAGGGTTTGTAAAGTCGAAAAGCAACAGACCCTTTTTTATTTTTCCAAAGTTAGGGTTTGTAAAGTTTATCAAGATTCCAAATTATACCTAGAGTAATAAAAATACGCTAAAAATTGAAATATGTTTTTTTTTTACATACAAAAAAATTTAAAATGACTAAAAAAGAGAAAAAGGAGCCTCTCAAAAAGGGCACTATCATTGATAATTACCAAATAGACGACCTCATCGGTCAGGGAGGCTATGGAGAGATTTATACAGTTCATAAATTGAATGAACAATCGTTATATGCAATGAAAATCGAAAATTTGGACTGCGAGAAGCAAGGCCTCGTGTGCGAATTCGAAACGCTGCAGAAATTACAAGATTCTCCATACTTTCCAAAAATAAATGGTTATGGAGTCACGAATACATTCCGATACCTCGTAATGTCCCTCTTTGGGCTGAGTATATCGAACACTCGACGACTTTTGCCCAACAGAAGGATGTCTATATTAACTGTTTCTCGAATCGGATTATTTATGATCGACTGCATTGAAGATTTCCACAATCACGGCTTCATACACAGAGATATAAAGCCAGGGAACTTTATTTTCAGTGACAATTACGACTATCCACTTATATTAATAGATTTTGGTTTATCAAAAACTTACATCGATCCTAAGACTCATCAACCATTCCCTGAACGTCCAAAATCTGGTTTCAGGGGCACATCTAAGTACGCATCGCTTAATGCCCATTCTTACAAAGACCAATCACAAAGAGATGATTTAATAAGCTGGATGTACTCTCTCATAGAGCTATACAACGGCCGCCTCATTTGGTCGAAGGCAAAAGATAATACATCTACGCGAAAGATAAAGCAATCAACACCAGATACAGAACTTTTAGCGGGTTTACCACCTGGTTTTTCAGATATTTGGTATTATATTAACTCACTTGGGTTTGCTGAGAAGCCAAATTACGATAAAATGAGGGAAATTCTCGCTACCGTGATATACGACTCAAATAAGTCTTATTTCGAGCCTTTTGACTGGGAGGCGCTTCCTGAGAACAAACTCTCTCATGTGTCACCATTTGTTCCACTACCTATCGCTGAAAAATTAACACAGAATTATTTAGAAAGATATGGAATTGATGGTTCTCATTTAAATGACGATGCCGCAAAGAAATGTGCATGTTGCAGAATTTAAATTGTTTGTATTTATAGATATTCATGTTATTTTATCTTAAAAAAATATATTTTACAAAAACGAATTAAATTGTAAGTGGCTGATCTGGTTGGTCTGCAGTGGTAAGCTGTGTATTGTCATCTTTTCCACTGACTTTCTGGTATTGCTGAGATTGAATGAAAGTAGTGAATTGGCAGAACAAATTAGCGCTGAGCAAAGCAACGTTGATAAATGCAGCGATCTTGGACCATGTGTTCTTCGATTTTGTGATTAAATCAAGGAAAATGGAAACTCCAGCGCTTCCACTCTCAATGAAGCCGATTGTCAAATAAATACTCCATCCAACAATCGCGATTTGAATAACAGTCCAACTTAATTGAATATCATGTTTTGCACAAGAAACGTAAAGTTTTGTATAACCGAATTTGAGGAAAACGTAGAAAGCAGCAACACCCTGGAGAATTCCCATGACGATATTTTTAGTAAAGTTGTATTTTGGTAAATCTGTGATGCTAAGAATGGCAAAAATGTTCCAAATAGCGTGCGCTGTGTAAAGGCAGAGGCCAATCAAGCAAATCTTAACGCATTTTCTTGCTGCAACAGGAAGATCAGTATCTGGCTTATATCTCAATATTGGGAAGAAAGAAGGCCAATTTTGCGATGCACTTTGATCTGTGGTATTATTTAAGTCCTGTCTGCGTTTCTTTAATGTCTCTTCGCGCCTCTTTAACTGTTCCAATCTTTCTTTCAACGCTTCCTTTGAGTTTGGTGCGTATCCAGAGGTTGATTGTGACGAAGGCTTTTTCGGTGACTTGACTTCGTCCTGAAGGACAGGAAGTTCGACATCACCGAGATCATCAGCAAATGGATTTTCTCCCATTTCTTATAATAAAAATTTTTCATCAAAATTTTAGCTTTGTGTATACGCAATGCAAAGATAATTAAATTTTGCTGAAAGATTTGGTCTGAAACTTGTTATTTCACCGAAAATTTTGATGTTTTATGGTGATTTTAAAAATCATTAAGAAGTATAATATAGAAATCCTAAAAATAATGAAAATTTGAGAAAAATTTTTTAAATTTCAAAATGATCAATTTATTATAATGCCATTCTAATACTATATCCAAATATTAAATGAGAAATTTAATGAATCTAATGAGAAAGATGTAAACCATGGACAGAATATAGAAAGATATGGTCTTTTTTTCGAAAATATTAGAAAAAAATTGTTTATTTGAGCGTACAAATGCTATTTTTTTATTCTAAAGCGACAAATGGATAGATAAGGAGTCTAGAGAAGATGAAGGAGGATGTGTAGGCATTGATCTTGCATGAGTATTTGTATGAAGCTAAGATGGTGATCCGAATCGCGCCGCGTGCTGCGTTGCCGATACCACGTGATGATGGTGTGAAGTAAAGAGGCATCGTTGTGTTGCCGGTCGTTGTTCTCGTGTTCGTGAAGAAGATTCCTGAGTAGTGGATGGAAGACAAATTCTTAGATGGCTCATTGCTTTCCTCACTCTCAAGCGCGACGCAACCGTCGTGTCCTGATATGAATGAGCTTCCTCCGCCTCCAGGTCCAGCGTAAGAGAATGAAGCTCCACTATAATATCCTGAACCACCAATACCTCCCATATCAGATCCTGGAGCCACGACACTCATTCCAAAAGCTCCATCAAAGCCATGCCGAAATGCTTGATCAAAAAAGTTTTGTTTTGATGCAAATCCGCCAGAAGTTTGTGTGCCTCCAGCAGCAATATACTCAGGGCATATCGTTCCGTTACGATAACAATAATAGGATCCGTTGGTGGCATTAATTCCACCACCATTGCCTCCAATAGAGTTAGACCACTCTGCACTCCCTCCACCTCCAGCAACAAGAATCCTGCTGCGAAGTGAAATAGGGTCATCCCATTTGAATCCTGAGCTGACATTTAATCTTATATCGGAAGCTGCCCCTGGATAATGAAATAGTGTTGGTGGTGTGGATACATTGAAAGCATTGAAAGTACCAATAGAACCAATGTATAAATAGAGATTCAAGTTGGTCTCAAGATTCAGTATTCCTGATGCATATCCACCTTGGCCACCTTTACCCCTAAATATCCCACTACTAGAGCCCCATGCTTCAATGAGATAGCGGCCTTCATCAAGTTTTACAGAGTATGGAAAGCAATTACCAACTGAGTCACCACATGGA
Organism: Trichomonas tenax; assembly: GCA_023091735.1. Lineage (NCBI taxonomy): Eukaryota > Parabasalia > Trichomonadida > Trichomonadidae > Trichomonas > Trichomonas tenax. Next base: position 18,101 of record JALKBU010000930.1, read on the forward strand.
TATCCAAACACATAGATTTGGTGTCCAAAGCGTGTAACATTGGGACTTCCAATGCTCCCTGTGTACCCATACTTGATTATTTGCCTTCAATATAATTTTCCTGTCATGTAAATAATATTATGTCAAATATCATCATTGTATCATTATTATATCATTATTTTGCTCGTGTACATGAAATTGGAACATCATCTGTGATAAAACAACGCATATAGAACCGATAGAGTACATTCTCAGTACTTTGCATCATTAATTATATTTTGCGATCGCATAAAAATTTAGTGCTATTTCATGAATTGTGCACTGTGAATGTAATCAATTACATAAAAGATATTGATTGCATAAATGCTTATTAGTAAAATAGAAGAAATAATCAAAGAATCTCAATCTTTCAATTAAATTTATTAGAGGCAGACAATGAATATATTAAAGAAAGGGGTTTAGTTCAACGAAAGAACAATGATAAAATCCAAATTATAGATTAAGTTCAATTCTGAACTAAATCTCAATGGAAATATTATTCAGAAATCAGGGTTCAACTCCCTGAACTCCTATTTTTTGTTCATTTCCTTTTTCAATAATTCAATTTTATGACGAACGCTGTATGTTAAAATAAATCTTCGAACTAAAACGCCAAAATTGGCATTTTTGAACAATATTTCATGAAATTACTTTCTATATGAAATTCCGCAACTATTAATGATATAATTGACATTTGCATTCTCATATCTATCTATTTCATTGAAAAAATAAGAAATATTTATATTATTTTAGAATTCTAATCAAATTGCTTTCCAAAATTCCAAGATAGCTGTGGATTTAATATTTACACCATCTTTTCTATTTTGTATCGAGGCGTTCAAGAAGCAAAAATGCAAATTATTAATGATGACTATTTCTTCAGATCTCTTCCGCGGAATGTCAACGTTCAGTGTTGCATTGATTAAATCTTGCAACCCAACTTCGTGATAAATTAAAGAAAGTGATAAGTGTTGCAAACTCGCGATGCATTTTTTGATTTTAAATCATTCATTTTTCGAATCACCGATGATTGGGAATTCAAGAATATATATATATCAATATCGCCTGAACTATGTACTATTGCCTCATCAGTATGCTCGAAACAAATATAATCAAAGATTTGTTTTCAAACTCAATGTCTTTCCAACTCAACGAAATGAGATATGCTCTCTCTGTTTCACAGTTCATTTCATTTGCTAAAGCAACTTCAAACCATGCATATCATTATTCCAGCTATATTATCAATACCATATAATGTTTAAAATATTATCGAACCTTTTGAAAATGCAATAAAGCATAGTGAGAAGAACAAACCACAAGGAACCTTAAGTGTGTGACAATAAATATATTCGTCTGGATTTCAATTGTTCCAAAATGCAAATCTGACAAGTAAACATTTTTGACACTTTACAAACAACAAAAAGTTTTTAAAAAGTGTACGTTAAATTTTTTTATCATGTTCGACACAACGAATCCTGGCAAGGAAATCGCAGTCTTTGGCGTGGAATTTGTTATCACGTCGATCAGATTTATCGAATTTTCGAAAAATTATCCCTCTTTGAGCGTTGTTTTCGAAGATGGTAAAGATCACACTTTATTACCGTTCACTGATGAAGCAAACGCAGGAGAACATTGGAAAATGAGCAAGAAAAAGCGCTTCATATTTTCCTCTAATGCATTTGACTCAGTAAAACTCTCAAAAATGACAATAGATTTAAATACTCCAACAGATCCTTTTCCTTTGGCTTCTATCACATACGATTTGAGACCATTTTTATGCGACTCCATTGCTGTACGTGGCCCAAGCAGTGTTGTCGAAGTCTGCAGCATAATGAGAGATTTAATGTTCCAAAAGGAAGTAATTGAACTTGAGTTCGATCTCCGCACGTTCTACTTCAGCAACTGTATCAAGACACCCGCTGTTTCAGGTGATGTTGGTCCTCTTCCTCGATTCGAAATCGAGACAATGCGCGCTGCGAATTCTGGGACTTTCAACTTCCCACAGAAATCCCTGGCGAACACAGACATAGATAGATATCCTCGAAACCAATCCCGTGGAATTGCACGTGTTAGAACAACATTCTTTTAATTTTTTTCCCTTATTTGTAATATTAAACATGATAACATATAGAGTTTATTTCATACAACACACTCTATGACATTGATTTTTTTTTGCACAAATTCTTGAACTTAATCTTCAAATCATGATTTACATTCTCTTTGTGATTATTATTGAGAAATAACACAATAACGATATAAAGAATGGAAACTTCGTTTAAAGCATCGATTAGTTTTAAAATATTAATATTTCGAGAATAAAACAATATAAATAAGCTGAAATATATGCTATTCCTTCTTTATAACAGGAGTGTGAATATCAATCAAACTCTTCTTCTTTTTAGTGGGTTGTGGTGGTTTTTCTTCTTCAAAAATAGTTT
>JALKBU010000931.1:0-20547 GCA_023091735.1 Trichomonas tenax
TGTGCCACTTATACCACTGGATAGACAACTATCAATAAGTACATGAAAGTACTTTCAAATCGAAAAAATATTGATCAGATAAAAAGTTATGAAGGTCGCGGGACTACACCGCAGAAGGAAAAATTTTTCCCAAAATTTTCTGAGACAATGTCTGTATTTTTTATATTTTGAATGGCATTTTTATATTGTGAATGATTTTCTTCATTTTTTTAAATTTAGCTTTTCGTTGCCGCAGCTGCTTCAACTTGTAGACGATTTTTTCAACAAGAATGGATTTGCCTACTCACGCCATATATGAGTAACTACAACCAAAGCTATCATATCGATCAGTTAATGTGATCTACAATCATGATTATCAAAATCACAATAAATCGTCGAACTACAACTACCAACAAAAAATACAACCATTTCCCTACTATAACTTAGTACTTCGATTGATCATTATATTTTAATTCAACACAAAAGTCCAAAATTCGGACAATAAATTATTTAAAAATCACGTAAGCTACCTCACACATCAAGTTTGTTCGTCCAAATCTTTTTCTTTGCAAAAATATTGATTCAATCTCAAAAAATAAATCGCTAAGCTATACAATAAACGCGGTGTACAATGCCGCATTATCAATGGCAATCTGAAAAGAGTAGTTTTATTAACTAATACCAAATTATTTTGTAAGTATTTTTTTTGTTTTTTCTACTTGCTTAAGAATATAAAAACGTATGAATGTAGGTATATGCATATATCAGTATAGTATTTATGCTAAATTATGATATTTATTAAGATATTGATTCAAGATTGCACGGATTATTGTTGATTTAGCAACTAATTTGTGCGGTTTTCAACCCTCTAGAGAAATAGCGTGACTTTGGGTTTAAGCAATTTTGAGTGTTGTTTTTACCCAAAACCTTCTGATGTTGGATTTTCCATTTTTTGAGGAAAAGTGACAACTGGCTGTACCACACCCTTAAAAAATTATTCCTAAAGTGACGGAAGGGAGTCACTTTTGTAAGAATTTCTTTAATCGTTATGCCTTGAAATGATAATAAAATCGATTTGACAAAACCGTTAGTGTTTTTCATGGAAGTCTCTATTTGATGAAAGGGTTCTCTTTGTATTCCATCAAATTTTAAGGACCAGACTTCTATACAAGATCACTGTTGACCAGAAACTCAACTCCATTCTTAATATTTGAGTCATTCCAATAATAGATATTGTTATTTCTTTGACCTACCTTAAAAAGAAGCATACAATCCATTTCTTCCATGACTCTAGTCTTAATGTTGTTATATAAATTGTTGTTTTAATAAAAATACACCCCGAAAAATAGAGTTTTTATATTTCAAAGTTAAAAACCGTGGGAGAATTTAAAAATCTCAAAATTCAATGAATAACGATTTTATAATTGTTCAACGAAACCAATTGAGTTTTCCTGCATTACATTGCATAAAAATGCCAATGGAAAAGAAAAAAATACTGTAAAAAAGCATAACGATAAATTTATCTCGTTTTTTCGGAAAATTTGTATCAATTTTTGAGAGGTTTACTTGGCCTGCTTGATTGTATATGTGGCTGGCCACTTATATTTTTTCGTAATGGGGGAGAACGAAGAAGAGGTTCCCGTGAATCCGAACCAGCGGCCAAACTTCTGGGACCACTTGAATGAGCACGACAAGGCTGAATACCTTATGCTTAAATCTTTGCTCGATGAATCTTCGACAAAAAGAAATAGAGGACATAGAATGGAAGCCTTCGATGGAGTCTTAGAGGCGATACACAGATACGCAGAAAGGCACGACGACAATGACTGGCGGAGGTTCTTAGTATGCGGAGTTTGTTGGATGGGCAATATGATTGCAATAAACACGAGACAACTTAGATTACTGATATCAAAGTGTAAGTCATCGATAAACGGATCGTTCCAGAAGATGGGTTACACCACAAATCAAACACACACGGAATCAAGAAAGTTTTTATTTGGAAAAATTCCTTTACTAAAGGGCAACTTTAACGAACTCAGACAGTGGACAATCAGGTCGAGAGTTCCCCAAACACAACAAATCGAAGCATACGCTGTCAGTCACTCATATCAAATTCCACAAGACCCGTCTCAGCCAATACAGATGCAAATATCGCTCAACCCGCAAATTGCACAGTCGATCCGCGGAGAAAATCAGCATCTCCAGTTAAATTTGATTATTCCACAAAATATTATGGATTTGAAGAATCATCAGCAACAGTCTTCACCGCAACAGTCACATCCACCACAGCAACAGAATCAACCGCTCAAGTTGCCTTCATTAGCCCCAATTCGACCGGTTTTGCCGATTCTCCCTGACCACGCTCCAAAGTCTTCACCGCTACAGCCGCCGCCGATATCTGACTTACTCGTTTTCAAACGTCCGGAACCTATTAAAGAAGAATCTGAGCCAGTTCTCGTCGAACACAAATTCTGCCCATTAAAGTTCAGATCCAAATTAGTGCATACTACAGAGGCCTGGAAATAAGTTTATTGTGCGGTTTATCCTCTTATATGATTGTATTTTTTATAATGTTAAATATTTCTCTATCCATGACAAAATGACCGACGGTATTAGTTCTAATGAAGCTTGCTCTCTGTTGCTTATTTAACTTTCAGTTGCTTATTTTTTATTCATAACCAATATATGATGTTTTTAAACGGAAGATGGTATTCTGTTGCCATTCTCGTTCGTGAAATTGATTGTTTTTGAATCTGTCAAAGGAATAATTTGCAATAATATTTTTCAAGAAATTTAATTAATTAGATTTTCGGAATTTTATTAGCGGATTTATTTTATGTAAAATAACATTAGAGTGTATTTCATATAATTTAAAGGAAATTTAAAAAATTGCCGACATGTGATATGAAATATATTTTGTTTTTCATTCTTTTTGTTTTTATTCCATATTTTCAAGAACGAGATTCGTTCAATTACATATTCAACAAAAGTGAACTCAAAGATTACGTTTATGTAAGAAACAAAATCGTTGCTTTAGGAATAAATTCGAAACATCGATCTGTTAACATTATACCGAATACATTCAAAGCTTTAGATCAAGCTTATGGCAGTGAATGTGATTTTATATACATAAGCGAAGACTACGCAAATCACTTTTCGAAAAAATTAAATATCGATCTTCCGATTATTTTGTTATACGAAAATGGCAATAAAATCGCTACATTTGAGTACCCTGAACAAGATTCGTCGTTTATTCGCATTGTTCAAATATTTATAGAAACAACTTCAACGACAATAGATAACTTTGATCATCTAACAGACGTTATTGGGGACTTTCCTTATACAATATTAGTAACAGAAGACTATTACAATGAAGCAAAATTTATTCATTACAATTTATCATTAAAACTTGGAATGATCGATATTGTAATTGTTGAAAGGCAATTACTGGATGATATGAAAGTATATTATCCAATGGCATTATACAGAAACGAAGATTCGAAATTGGTCGGATTAAATGGTGAAATCAACGACTTTCTACGTGCATCAATACCTATATGTCGAAAAATAGGATACTCTGATATTCTCAACGAAGACAAAACGCTTGTTGTGATATCTTCAAACAGATTTACAGAAGAAATCAAAGAAATTCTGTATAAAGTAGGAAAGAAGCATCCAAAGTATGCTGTTGGATTCCTTGGACCGAGATTCACTGTTTATGCTGAGCAAACGCTTCAAAAGAGGTTCAACAGAGGCAAAAATGTTGCAATATTTAATTGGAAGGAAAATTATTATTTTGATGTTTCTAATTACTTCACGAAAGAATTTCTATCAAAGTCTATTAACGTGACATCATATATTAAAAAATTCGACAATCTATTGAATGACATCAACAACAATATATTAAAACCTGTTTATGCATCAGAACCAATTCCTGAAATTAATTCAACAGTTCAAAAAGTTGTTGGAACCAATTACATTGATTTCATTAATGATCCGAACAAGGACGTTGTTATTCTGTATTCAAGACAAGGTTGCGAACATTGTGCAGAATTTTTCCCGATATTTTCTAATTTTGCGAAAGAATGCGAAAATGAAAAATTCATCAAATTTGGATACATCGATATCACAAAGAATAGTTTTGCTGGTGGATATCCTTACATGGAAGGAGTTCCTCACGTTAGAATATTCCCAAAGAATAATAAGACGAATGATGATTGTTTGAGAGAAGGATTTGATCGAACAAGTTTAATCAGATTTATCAACTTCTGTGGATCTCAAAAATTGTCGATAAAAAAACCTGATGTTGATAAAGCAGCACTCAAACAAACACTCCTTAAATTCGTCTATCGATCTCCAAACTATCCTGAAACAGAGCGCAACAAGTTAAAGAAATATCTCGAAAAAGTTTCAATTTCATTCCAGAAAGAAAATGAAGTGACAACACATCAATTCGATGAACTTTAAACATTTTGTTTGTATTGCTATATATAAGAATGCTCATAGAATATTATATTGTCGAAAATTATTGATGGATTATTTGCTTTCTTGATCGAAATAATTCAAAAATAAAAATGAAAAATAGAGGTGAAATTAAGTGATTGGATGATGTTGACTGTGCGTGAAATATATTGTGATGAAATTGGAAATGAAAAACGAATGAAAAGAAAATGGAAATTGAATGAATACAACAAACGTTGAAATCAAAAGTGTCAATTTCTTATTTCTTCAATTTTTTCTTAAACACGAAGACAAAATTCCATCAGATGTTTAGAAATACTATTATGGACCTGAGTCTACAACATCAACATGCAAAGATAAATACAACTGTGATTTTTCTCCTGAATTAGATTTATTTTACATATATTCATGTATATTCGATGAAGATAGTGATGGTGCGGTCAATGTTACTCACGACAATACAAAATTCCTCCATTCTCTTTGTAAGTATGAAAATTGTTCTCGCTACGGTGATGGAGGCGCAATTTACTTTAAATGCGATGGAACCATTGTCCAGCGCCGCTTTTGTATTATAAATGCAACAGTAACAAAACCAAATGAAGCTGATTTGGCCATTTGTTTTAGTTTCAGAAAGTTCTAATCAAAACATTATATCCGATTGCTATATCTATGGCTGTTCAAGTACTGTAAGTGATTCCACAATACAAATATATCATGGCAACATTTGTTTTCCTTCATCAAATGTTACAAATAATTTAACACGATATAATACAGCTATTGCTTCATCGCATGCAATTATCAAAGGTATCATTAATTTCACAACATTCGCATATAACCATGTTACAAATCATTACTGTTTTGATCATGGTTTTGCAAACTATTCATACGAATGTTGCAACATCATCAACAATTCTCAGGAATTGACTGAATATGGCATTTTTTATGTGTTTGAGAATGTCATAATCAAAAACTGCACAATTCGAGGAAACTCTGATGCATTTTTCAATGGCCAATTTATAATCATTGGTTGCAACATTGATAACATAAACGCTACAAACAGTGCTATTATTTCTACGTCATTAATCACCTCAACAGATGAATACACACTCATTCGGAATAATTTTGATTTTGATGTCAATAGTATTTGCTAACTTGCTTTACCCAAAAAGGACGTGAATAAGCCCATAACAGCCGAATTCTATCGCCTTTCAATTCTATACCTTGTTCCATCACTTAATATTAACTTCTTTGCATCAACGAAATAAATTCTGATGTCAATGTTGAGATCATTTATGAACTTTTCTTTAGACATAGGATGCATTGTTTCATAACTACGGTTCAATTTACATGTGTTTTTGGAAAGAACTCACTGAATAATTCAATGAGAGTTATCAAAATAGTTGGATGTACCGGCTTTTTGTAACGAAGTTTATTTTCTCTGAATTTATTTTTATAAAAAAAGAAATTTGAATTACAAAAATCTGACACGTAAACACTATATAGTGTTTTCATCTGCCAATATAATATAAACTGAGTTAATGTTAGGGACTTTAGCTCACCTGGGAGAGCGTGCGACTGAAGATCGCAAGGTACGTGGTTCAAGTCCGCGAAGTCCCAAATTGTTTTTTCTTTTTAATCTTGTCACTTTTCATAAATACAAATCATCTCTTTGTATCATGTAGATCATTATTATCATTATCCAAAAGTGACAACTTTTCGCATTGAATAGTTTACATATAATTTTTTATAAAACGTAACATAAACTTTTCAATGTAATCACAAAAATCAAAATCTAAATCATCTCTTTAACAAATTCCCAGTCGAATTATCAATGACAAATTTACAAAACGTGACAAATAAAATGCATCAAGCAACATTTGCCGACGATGCCCAAAATTCGCAACTGTGCTTGGACATGTTATCGCCACGCTCCAGGGATGACATCACTCTCAATTATGCAACAGAAGTCAACCTCCCTATACCTGATATCGTTAAACCTCCGACACCTATTGATGCATTTCATAACGCAATGGGATACCTCAACAGGGTGAAGCGGCAAAAGTTCCTTGAGGACTTTCATACCGAAGAATTCGAAAGATTGTATTATAACACTCAAAATTCATCACTGAAACAGTTCACTTCTAAGGCGCCGCAGAAGACAGACCAGGACGATGAGATCCGTCAGGACTCGGAGATCTCATATTGGCTTAATACAGACACTTATCGCGGATTCGAAAGAGAACTTAGAAGGCTTCCTTTCAAGGAACGACTATTCCTCGCTAAAGCCATCTCCAAGCTTGGCAACTTTACCGTACAGTTGGCGCAAAATATCAAACACGAGAAGAGCAAAATACGAAAATTAACAATAAACGACGAAAAACGATTCATAAAGTACTTCGTTGAAGAATTACAGACTTATGAGATGCAGATAATCAAGGAGGCACTTGATGAAGACCATTTTAACAACGCAAAGCTTCCAAAATATATAACTGATAAATTCAACATCGTTGCCCCAAAAGTAATCAACCATGAGCCCAAAAACATAGTCGAGATAAAGAAGAAAGATGCCGACTTGGAGAAAATCGTGGTCGACAATTTGAACAGCGTCTCCAAAAAATTGCCTGTTAACTACAGAATGAATCCACATCTCGGCTTCAATCAGGACTCAATAGATAAGATACTAAAGGATACAAATGAACAAGTAGGAACGGTCTTCAAAAACGCACTCGATAATGCAGAAACGATATTATATACGAAGCCGAAGAATAACGAGAAAGTTCAAGAAAAGAAACCAGTGAAGAAACTCACGCAAACGACGAAAGTCATGATAAATCCTAATAGGAGACGTCCTGTTACATCTATATCGAGAGAAGCAATTCAGCCAAAGCTATTAACGAGAGACCAAGTTTTTAATAATTATTGGGATTTCTATGATCCTCTTGAAACGAGATCTGGACGCGTTGGAATCCTCGATGACATGAAGGTGATAAGCAACGACATTAAGTTCATTCAAGAAGATCCTAAATTTTCGAGAAAGGAACTATGTTATCCATTCAAACCAGAAGAGATTGATGGGATTAACGATAGCCTTGACAAACCAATCGCTTTTGATGGTCCAGTGCTTATAGACAAAATATGGAATACTTCAGATTTGTTGGTCAATAAAATAATGTCCGCAGAAAATAACGCAAATACGGCTGTCATGGACAGTATTAAGGAAGAACAACAGCAGCCAATCAAAATACTTCCTAAGCCTGTAGAATCATCGAGTGAAGAAGTTATGTCAATTTTGAGGGCCTACAAGCCAGGACACAGTGACATTGACCTTAAGGCCGAAGACATATTCCAGAGATTGTCGAAGATTTGGAATACACTCGGATTTTCTGCAATGGAGAGATTAAAGTTAGTTGCGAAATATTCTTCATCAACAGAAGAAACCTCGAAGCTTACTGATGCTTTGAGCTATTGGGAGATGGCCTTCGAGAAATCTCAATATTATAACAAATATTATCACGATTTACGAGATTATTTGAATTACGAATCGTTTAATTACAGCAGGTTCAGTCCGATATTGGCAAACCTAACACAGGAATTCCAAAGAGCTGAAATTTATTTGGCTGAAGTTGCAATTAAGCTCAGGGACGTTTATAACGATAATCTGATTGTTAATAGTCGCAGCTACATTGATTTGATCAACCTTAGGCGACTTAAACTAAGAAAGAAAATGGAATTGCAAGATATTCCAATTCCAGATTTCATGTTAACTGACGCATGATCATTGTTTGTATAGATTTTTGTTTGTATGTTATATAAATTTAATTTTATGTTATCACACGAAAATAACTTTTAATCTATAGATTATAATATGAGAGGATCAATACTCATAAATATATGTTTCCTTCCTCCAAAGCTTTAAAACCGTGATAGCCTTACTGATTTACATCAAAATTATTATACCTTGATTTTCGACCTTTGTACCCACTCTGAAAACAAATTTAACGATGAAATATTACTTAACTCCAATATTGCTCTCTAGTACATTATTTAAAATAGCTAAATAAAAATCAATTTCCTGAGAAATTTATAAAATTATTAAATGATAAAAAGAAAAAATTAAATTTATTTATGTTAAGAAATCTTCATTTTAAAAAATTATGCTGTTACTGTATGGATTTTGCCTAATTAGACAATTTTTAAGAAGTTATTGGTGGCTCAACAACACGGGATCTTCGTACTACAATGGACTGGATCACGAGGACATCAACTGGTCGGGCTCTGCTTACGTCGACTCTTCTACAGGGAAAAATATAACGATTGTTGTTATGAGTGATGGCGCTTTGTTTGGACACAATGCGTATACTTTATGTGCATTAAAGGACAAATTCGTGAACATATTTGAAGACTAAATGCTTCTCGAGACTTTAAATCCAACAAAAAATAAAATCGCGACTGCTTTTCTGGGATTATCATCAGCAAGTAAGAATTTCAACATCAACTATACAGGTATTGCTCCGGATTCGAATGTTGCGTCGTCTTATTTCTCGAATTCATCGGATTATCACAAACATCCTCAAACAGTGGTCTGCCACAGAAGCAATGAGTGGAATATCTCCATTCTGCAATACCAGATGACTGACTGTTTGGGAAGATTCTGTAGATATATAGAGCCTGACGTGCTTCCTAAGGAGATATTAAACGGTTGTACGAACCTGCTGAAGGCGACTGGCAGCATGCGATCGTTGTTCCCGCAGGCGCAGGACACACTTCTGATCCATTATTTTCGCCGCCAGGTCGCTGGCCGATGGTATTCACAATCTCAGAGGTAAATAATCGCGGATTACCATTAGATTACGGTGCAGAGGGTGTTGGTGTCTTCATTGCATGCCTATGCCCCGATAATGCTCCAATACCGACGGCTTCGAGTACCGGAATTGATGTTTTATACGAAAATTAAACGTCACCGAATGCTAGTGCATCAATATTCGCTGGTGCTTTGGCAGTACTGATGAAGGCAAATCCAAATTTGACAACAGCTGATTTATTTTATTTCACTGCTATGACAGCAGACAAAACTCAACCAGAGTCATTGAATTAGGACAAAAACGCGTTTGGATTGAATTTCAATAGGAGAACAGGTTTTGGGCACTTAAATTTAGGCCGAGATGTTGATTTAGCGTTGAATTTTACATCAACAGGACGTTTTTATCAATGGAATCAGACGAAAATGATCAATACTATACTCGAGAAAGGCGATTACAACGTAACATTCAATGTTACCGATCAAAATATTAAATCTGTAATTTCAGTTGTCATTAGTCTTCGTGCTAGAAAGTTATCTTTCGGTTCTCTGAATCCGCACTTGATCAGCCCTAAAGGGACAGTGAGTGAAATGAAGATATTGACAGAAGGCGATATCAAATTAGATATCACGCAAATGGAGTTCAATTCTTACAAATTCTTAGATGAAGATTCACAAGGAACACGGACATTAGTCTTTAAAGAAACAGATGATGCCAATAGAGGCATTATTAATTCCACAACATTAAATCTCTATTATACAAAGGCAGCACCGAATAAATCGCAAGTCAATCAACGAGATGGAAAGAACCCGTTCGAGAAACTAACTTCCAGGATCACATTCTTAGCAGAAGAGCCTGTAGACTTTGTTGCTGGAACTTACTGGAAAATTCCTGTTTCTGTGCCTGACGACGTTAAGGGTGTTCCTTACTTGGTCTATCTCGAAGATTCCACTGGAAAGAACAGAGTTAAGATCAAAGCGTATTATAACAAAGATTACACGAAAATTACTTTAGCATACGTTCCTTCTGGCTTCAAGAATGGAATCAATATCTCTTTTGTCGTCGATTCCATTAATCCTCAGTACGGATATACTTCTTCAATACATTTAAATTACACAAATCCGTATAAACCAGGCGTAATATGGCCAAAAGATGGGCCACATATATCCATTGAAGACAGAGATCTTCCGGTACAGCATGCTCTTGACTTAGATTACTTAGCAGATGATGGATATTCAACATCAGCAGCTTTGACTATACTTAGTGCTACTTCAAGGGTAATTTTGGATAGAAAGTGGCTGAGAAATTTAGGAAATACTACTTATATCGATGCTGTTCCTTCAGATCGTCAATTTTTGTTCCAAATTCGCCTTCTTCTTCAGATAGATTCGAACAGTTCTCGCCAATGAAAGTAAGAGTCTTCGTAAAAGAAGCTGCAGGTACTTACAAACCGTTATTGCTCGTATTTACAAAATTGATAATTATTATTCTCGCAGTCATCTTTTCTGTCGCTCTGATTATCCTAATTTACAAAATTATCAAATTTGCGTTGGAACCATCTGAAAGAGAGGATGAACAAAAAGTTGTTTTGGCAACTTATTATCATCACATTTAGAAATTTTGTTTTTATTTGTATGTTATTATAAAGATACGCAGTGGTTCTCCTCCTGTGATTGTATACGAAATATTTTGTTATTATAAGATATATCTTTTCTATATTGTTTATATAACACATCTTTGTGTTCTATATTTATAATATACTCATTGAGTATTGCTTAATTGTACCTTGTTTTAACCCGTTTAGGTTACATTTAAAATGTTTTCTTTATTTCATTTATTTATCCAATATGATTCTTTGCATGAGTTTACTTCATGGAGTATAGTTGCTTTGTAGTTATATTTATCATTTTTTAATCATATATGAAATGTTTCATTTTAATCATCTATTTATCACATATAGATTGAGAACATATAACACACTCATGAAGTGAAGCTTATCATTAACTAGATAGCTCATTGTATTCTCAATAAGTTATAAATTTAATATGATCTATTCAGTTTGAAATTATAACATATTCTTTGAGTATAATTTGTTTATATAATGTTTTGACCTAATTCGATTATATATGTTTAGTTTCTTTTCCAACTAAACTCTATCGTATAAGGCTTTGAGTTTTGTAATATACACACGAAAATTAGTATGTCTGCAGTTAGTTTTTGGATTACTGGTTAATTTATTATTTCAGAAAAATATTCGGATAATAAAGATATAATTACTTGTAAATCAGTCGCCGTTCGCCGAAATTACGTGGAATTTTAATCTTCTGATCACTTTAATTGATGATGACAATTGAATCATATTTCTTGATAGCAAACACATGCTTTAGGATTGTTTAAACTCTATTTTTCAGCGAATATAGTAAAAGTACTACATTGGTTTTGTTCATTTCCTTAGTTGTCTATTTCGATCTCGATTTTCTATCATTTGGTTGTTAATTCAATTCATAACTCTGACACCAATAATATCCATCATTGTGCCGATCAAATTCATTTACTATTTGGTCACATATTACAAAATTGAAAATAATTTAAATATCTACATTACAAATTAATATTATTACTCAACATTCATATAACCATCTTATATTCCAATAGTATAATATATTTCTCTTATTTACATAGTAAAATAACTTAAAATGCAGATTAATCAATTTGAAATATTTGTTAATAACTAATTAAACTCCATTTCACATTGATAAATCACTTCCTTAGATATATTTTATTGTTATAAACATAATGAAATTTCTCAAATGTTGATCAATTATGTGGAACGAAAACAAAAAAATTCATAATTTACACACTGCTTTTTGAAATAAACCCCTTTGTAATAGGTTAAAATTGATTTTGCTTTTGTTGAAGCGGATATGTGAACGTAAGGAAAATAAAAATAAATTAATTATATCATGGCTAACCGTTTACGCGAAAGTAGAATGAACAATTCCTGTTTTTAACAAACAAATAGACAAGTTTTTTCTTATAACAAATCGATAAACATATAATATTGGGTGATGATAGTGATCGAATTACAAATTGAATATCTGACGATACCCATCCTTGCCATCATCTATAAGATCGAACAATTCTTCATTATTCTGAAACACAAACTCATCAAGATACTGATTATTTATTGTTCTAAAGGACTGGACATTAATAATCTGGGTGTCTCTGGCCTTGTTGCTGAGTTGCTTTAATCACAATTTTTCAGCTTTTCTCTGTTCCTTTGCAATTCTGCGCTTTATGAGTTTTTATCTGTTTCTGATACCATTGGCAGATCTGTTCGGGAAGTTTTCCGCAATTTTTGACCACTTGCTACCAAATTCCAGAAACAGCTCCGCAGGTAGATCCTCTTCGTCTTTGGACCACGGATCACTAGTGGTGGAATGCAATAAGTAGTTATTCCATCTCTCCCTGCACTGCCTTAGTGTCCTGTGTTTCATCTCCTGTGCGACACCTTCCCAGTCCCTTGTTCCCATCCTCTCTATGACTTCTATCAGCATGTCGTCCTCCTCCTGTGTGAACTTCAGCTCTGGCACGGCCCTCCTGATTAGAGCAACAAATTTCAATCACACACAAATTTTTTATTGTGAAATTATATCCAATACCTAAAGTTTTTGATCTGTCCAAAGGCTTTAACTATTGAAACTCAAAGTATTCAATTTTACAATCGAGATAAAACACAGGAAAACACCTATGAAGCCTACTGCTAAAGTAAAATTTGAAATCAAAATCAAAAGTTTAATTAAATTTTGTATAGGGGGGTTTTAAGTTCATATCCTTTAAAATTCCTCCATGCAAAAGGAAATAGCAAAGAAAAAGTTAACCCCTAAATATTTTAATAATTATAAGAAACTTTTCATAACCATTGTTAATCCAACGAGGTTGACTTTAAACATATTTTAATCCCTTTATTTCGCTTAGTGGAGATGAATCTTCATTTTAACGAAAAAAAGCAATTTTCATGAAAATTTGACGGCCCACTTGAATTATGGAACAGATACGTATGCAGATAAGGAATCGACAAAGAAAGTAATTTATTCAATTATATCTATAGAAAAATTGAATGATCTCCTCTCAATTTCATGAAAAGTCTTTATGTTTGATGATTTTTTGTTTTCGAACCTTAAAGAGTTTTTCTTCCTCCCTGATAAGTTTACATCAATAACGTATATTTTCGAACATCCCTAACTAAAGATATTTTGGAAGTTTCTAAGACTTATCAAAATATTGGCCTCTAATTTTTTACCGGCTAACTATGTTTTTTGAGGTATATTTGGAAAGAACAGGTCGGATATGTATTACAAATAAAGCGAAATTTACAAAATAGATAGTTTTGAGTTAAAAATCAAATTATATCGACAAAATTTTGAGTATATTGACTCGAGACTATAAATTTGACGATAGATAGAGTATGGCTATGACAGAGATCGCTTGGATTTGCCATTAATCAAAGTCAACAAATTCAATGTCAATTGGAGAAGTTTGATCAGCCATGTCAACTGGAGTCATTCTCGTTTTGAACCGTATACTCCAAAGGCGACATTCAATTATGTTTTCCTTAAGGATTGGAATCTCATCTAAAAGTTGCTTAAATTCACAAGCGAGAGTCGACTTTGCTGAATATCCCATAAGTTTCAATCCACTATTAATTGATGATCGTCCTTTAAATATCACTTTAGATAATTGTGGAATATTTAATGCAAGAGAATCCTTGAAAAAACACAATCCACAGACTAAGCACCTTTTCCATTTATCAGACACAATGCCTCCACGTTCTTCGAATGTTTTAATTTGTTCAAACGCATTTTCTAATGATAAAACTTTTGTATTTCTCTTAGATTTGATATTTGGGGCCGAAAATTGGGTTCTAAGGCACTCAAGCTGTTGCAATTCGTTGAGTGAAAGAAGTTCAATGTGTTTCAGCATCAAAAAAGTGTTTTAATCGATTCGTTTTTTATTTTTAGTGATGCAAAGAAAAGTGAAATATCCGACCAAAAAAGCCTTCAATGTAAATTTCCAAAATTACACTATAAATAGCATATCAATTATATATAATAAATAATGAACAAGCAAAAATTATGTGATTTCAAATTTATCTAGTTAAGGATGCCCTAAATCACGACTTTTTTTTGTTGCTTTTAGAACTTGGAATAGCATTGACTCACAAGTTTAAAACTTATATGGTACTATACTACTATATGTATAAAATAGGTGTCTAGAATAATGATTCGTTAATAATAATATCTGCCAAAATTAATAATGATTCGTTATGATTCAATGAAAGACATTACTTGACATGTAAATTAGAACCAGAAGCACAGATGAAATTAGTAACAACATATTATAATACCTTTTACGATAAGTATATTCATTATAAACCAGATAAAAAGAACTTATTCATATTTGTTAATCCAAATGTTAAAAGAGAAGTTAATAATATTGATGTTGAATCGAATAAACCTAATTTAAGTATTTCTAATGATATATTGAACGTAATGAACATGAAAAACCCTTACAACCAAATTAAGATTCCTTCTTGTATTGTATCTCATTTTAATTTCTATAAGTTGCATTTGTTACTGATTCCATTCATATCCATTGAAAAGATATCTAATTTGATTTAGTAAAATTGAATGTACTTCTTGAGAAGTTTCCACCAACAATCGTAATCCGAACATGACTGGGTGGTGTTATCATTAAAATGTTTTCATTAAACCATTCATTTTCAGCCGAAAGTTCGTCATTAATTTCATCAAAATCATAACGATCAAGTAATGTCTTTTGATTTGAAAATAGATTTGTTCCCATTCCTAATCTATCGCCATTAATTTTCACACCTATTGAAGCAAGAATTGTTGGAAATAGATCTAGTACAGAATATTTTCTACCAAATCTCTTTTGAGGAGTAGCATCTGAATTCAAGAACAGATTGAATACTCTTCGTCTATATTTGAGAGCCTCTGCATGGGAATTTAATGGATAGTACATAACAGGGTGATCTCCATGAAGTATAACAACAGTGTCATTATAAAACTTTTGATGCTTTATCCAGTCAATGAATTCACTAATCTGGTTATCTGCACATTTAATTGCTTCAATTTGTTTAGTATCGGAAGTATTGCATAGATGACATCTAAAACCTGGCGGATGAGTATCTATTGTCATTATAACAGTGAAGAAAGGCTGTTTGCTGTGAGAATTTTCGAGCAAATGGTGCTTTGCATAGCTTAAAGCTTTATAATCCAAAACCCAATTACTTGATTGATTGATCACAAAAGAATCAACAATGTTTTTCCTTTCAAAGCCATGTGACATGAATACGTATCCTTGATTGCATGAATATGCTGGTGTTGGATATATCGCAGTATTTAGATAGCCGTTATTTTTTGTAATATCTCCTAAGCATTTCAAATGAGGGCGAAATGTATCTATGTTAACATTCGGAGTAATGAAAAGAGGTGTTCCAATTACATCAGCGCACAGCATAGAATATGATGCACCCGCTGTGTAAGATAATCTATTAAAACTATATGCGCCTCCAAGTTTATCGGTATTATCAGAAAAATGAATATTTTCCATATCTAATGCCATTTCCTCGAGTTTTGGAATTAAAGAATCGTCATACAAACCTCCATTTTTAGTTGACATGAATGTTGTCTCAAAAGATTCAAGAATTATTAAAATTATATTTTTCTTTTTCTCTGGAAATTCAATACTGCCGAATTTTGATAAAACGTAGTTATCTTTGAAAAATGTGGAAACTGATGTCTGCGTAGGCGTGTAAATTGAGCACATCATTAAAAAGGCTATAGTACAATAAACTATTACTACAAAATTATTTGTTAATTTGATAGAAAATTTGATAAATTCATCGAATAAATGGATGCTTGTAGGCAAGTAAACTTCACATATAATTATCGTAACTAATGAAATAATAATACAGTACAATAGGTAATCCTTAAAGAACTCTTTGAAAAGATCAGAAACCTGCCCAAAATTTAAATTTCCTTCGGAATCAACAACAGTGAAAAATTGCTGCAACTTAGCAAAGTCAATTGTTCCAACAGCAGCATTTATATTCTTACAAACAGCAATTACTACTCCTGTTAATAAAATTATTATATCTTTCGTGATATCATTGAATCTGGAGATGCGATATTGCCTTGAAGTTTTAAACTCATATCCGACTTTTTTAAAAGAGCTAAATGCAGGAAATATAATAAATCCTTCAGTTACCAATAACAGCGGAAAAGGTATGTTGTTAAATTTGAAAGTAATCATGTTTGCGGCGAAAATTAGAACAAAATATAATAAAAATGTCCTTGTAAATAAAAGTCTTCGCGCAGTCTCTGGATAAACTAATGAGCGAACGCCAATATATATTATAGGATTCAAAATGTAATATAAAATCCATGTAATAATTTGAGCAAAAAACAAAATATCCATTTGACACCTTTTTAAGGTTAAATAGTAACACTTTTATTCTCTAAACTAATATTAATAGTAACGACTGGTTCACCAAAAGATTTCATTTTCAAAATATTTCTTCTATACCAAACATTTTCATATGAAAGTTCGTCATTAAGGTAATCAAAATCATATCGATCCAAAATAATTTTTTCTTTCGAAAATAGGTTCACTCCCAAACCTAAATGATTTCCTTTAATTTTCGCTCCTATTGAGCCCAATATCGTTGGAAATATATCAAATTGACTATGTTTCCTATTAAATTTCGAAACAGGTTCTTCATCTGAGTTCAAGAATAAATTGCATAATCTTCTTTTGTAATGTAATTCTTTGGCTCTATTATTGACTAAACAGTACATTATAGGATGATCTCCTTCTATTACTACAACTGAATTGTTATAAAAATCTTGCTGCTGAAGCCATTTTATAAAAGAATATGCTTGACGATCACTACAACTTATTGCATCACGTTGATTACCAAGTTTCTTAATACAATAAGGACATACAAATCCTGGAGCGTGCGAATCTAGAGTCATTATGAATGCGAAAAAGGGCTGTTTGCTTCTTGAGATATTCAATAAATAGTTTTTCGTATAATTATATGTCATGTAATCATTGATCCATGAATTAGAGTTATTCAAATTATATGAATCGATTATATCAGAATCATTAAAAAATGTGTTGTAAAAACTCTTCCTTGATTGCAGCTATTTTTAGGCGCTGGAATAATTGCAGTATTAAAATATCCATTTTTCTTTGTGATATCTTCCAAACAATATAAATTTGGTCTAAAAGTTTGATCATCGATGTTACTCATTTCTCATAAAGGAATTCCTATAACATTACCACAAAGCATTGAATATGTTGCTCCTGCAGTATATCCTGTTCTATCAAAAGTATACATTCCTCCTGGTTCATTTGTTTTATCAGAGAAGTGAATTCCTTTCGATTCATTTAGAAACTTCTCCATATAAGGAACAATGGACTCTTCAAAGATTCCTCCAGACTTCGTTGACATAAATGTTGTTTCGAATGATTCGAGATGCAGAAATATTATGTTTTTCTTATTCTCCGGAAATTTGATGTTCTCGAGATTAACAATCACATAGTTGTTTTTAAAGAAGTTTGAGTTTGTATCTCCTGATGGAATGTATATTTTATGAAACATTATGCAAACAACAATAATGTAAGCAAAAAAAAATATAATTCGAAGTAAATATCATTGAAAAATTAAAATATTGAGGTAAAACGCGAATCTTGAATGGAAAATAAACTGCTGCTATAGCAATGATAGCTAATATTATTAACATGCATAAAAAGAAATAATTAACAAAATATTCTTGGAATAAAATTGCAACATGTTCAAGATCAAGTTTTCCTTGTTAATCTTGAACTGCAAATACTATGTAAATGTTTGCAAACATTATTTTCCCAACTGCATCATTAATATTTTTGAAAATTGAAATTAATAATCCAAAAATGAATATTATAAAATATTTATTAAATACATAAAAGCTATCAATCCTATTAATTCGTTTTGTCACTGAAATAGGTTCTTTCCTCGTTGAAAAATAACTAAATTTACTGTAGGGCAATTAAATTTTTATACGCAAAGTCGGCGAAACTCGTTTTTTTAACTCACTGGATTAACTTTTTGCGAAGTTATTGAACCACAATGTACAAAATCCTGTTGTGCATGATAAATTAAAGAATTAGCTAACAAAGTCTATATTTCATTAAAATTTTAGATATATCTTGCACAACAGGATTTTGTACATTGTGGTTCAATAACTTCGCAAAAAGTTAATCCATTGAGTTAAAAAACGAGTTTCACCGACTTTGCGTATCAATTTTAGACAAGCCATTTACTGTATGCAGACAAAAATATTAAAATCAGAGAAAACAACAAATGCAGAATTGTTATATGATTGAACTTTAATGAAGTGATATTAGAAATAGCAATTTCTGTGTATAAAATAATTGATACTAAATTGTTTTCATTTCTCATTTCTAGCTTCTCTTTTTCTTCAGCAAAGCATAAACCAATGGATTGATTACATAATAAAAGAAGTTCAACAAAATCCGATTATAATGTCAATTTTTCCCGATATCATTATTAAGGTTTCGAGTCTGATTTCAATAAACATAACATACATCTTCAAACATCAGCGAAGTATAAATAACAAAATTTAAGCAATAAGTATAATTATATAATGATTATATCTTAAAATCTTCGAGCACTAACATAACAGGGTATCTTCTTGATGTTATATATTGCAAGTAACATGTATAACAATTTTAGATGAAATTGAAGGAATAAAGATCGTTTTCCTTCCAGAGATAATTGGAAAATCTGGGTTTGTTACATAAATTTGTTCAACAATACTGTAAGATATGAAATTTCTGGATGTATTGGTTTTTCCATGATAATATAAAAACTTTATCTTGGAAGAAGTTATTAGAAGTTGTTTACTTAAAGGAATATCACAAAAATGTGCAATGATGTAATGTTTATCAAATTATTAAAAGAATAATCACCCTTTATATCTTTAACATTTTCTGAAATAAAAATTTGGTCATATCATGTGAATAAAGAGAAAATTACTCATCATTCACATATTTATCATTAGATTTGTCTACGATAATAGTCAATAATCGATTTTTCGAGAAAGGTGCTTCTGAAATTGTTTTTGTTGCTGCATGAATAACAATATTTGAAATAGAATTAGCTGCAAAGGTATACATTCCAATGTACATTACTGATTTAGGTATAGTAAGACAATCTAATGTCAGACCTGCACCATTAAATGCGCCCCTACCTATAATTTCGATTCCCTTGTTTATAGTAATACCTTTTATGATTTTGCATTTATTGAAAGCATTTTCTGATATTTCCTTCACAAGATAATTAATTTCTTCTATTGAAACATATCCTAATATTTCTATAGACGAAGGTATTTCATTTGGATTATAAATACCATTGTAATCAATTGATGTTCCATTTCCTACAATTGCATATTTACCCTACATCATTTAAACAGTCTTTTATACCATTGTTATTTACGCATTCTATTTATCAATCAAAATATCATTTTTGTGTTAAAGGCTTCAAATGTATTTGAACTTTAGAAATAATTAAAGTAATTATGAATTAAAACATATTTCTTCTGAATCAAAAGTATTTTTAATAATTTAAATTTCTTAATTGAAAGTTCAGACACATCATACATAATAACCAGGCAAAGTCGATTCAACTGATATTTTGAATGACCAATTCTGTATCAATTTGACAAATTTTAGATCCTGACTTCCACAAATATTTTTTGTCAAACGAATTAATCAATATTCGAGGGAAATAATTCTGCAATTTATTGTGGCATCTTTTCCATCGTTGTAATAGCTTGAGTAACTACCAAAATTTGATAAATTACGGAAAATTTTATTTCTATTCATTGACAAATACAACAATCAAAGAAAGATGTTTTTTTAACATTTCGGTCAAAGGCCAAACTTTTATATTAACCAAGTTCAACCAATGGCAATTTAACTATAACAACATTGATAGTAGTATATGTATGGGGGTTATTTGCCAAAATTTGCAAAAGCCACTTATGACCCCATTTTGAAGAATTTAACTCCTAATTTCCGACAATCAAAAGTAGTATATGTTTGGGGGTTGGTTGCCAATTTTTATTCTTACATAAACAGTGGACAATGTCGAATATCAAAAATGACAAAATAGATGAAAGAGTGATTGAAGACGGAGTTCCAGTTTATATTTTAC
>JALKBU010000932.1:0-20537 GCA_023091735.1 Trichomonas tenax
CCTATTGACACTTTTCCATTTTTCCCGCCCAAACACGTAACTTTACTTTATTTTGACATCCTGACTTTACATGTCAAAAATAAGTTACATGTCAGAAAAGCACGTTGTTCTATTTTGTCCCAGTCCCACTTTTTTTCCAGAAGTCCATTTTTTATCTTCCAGAATCTATTTTATCTTCCAGATTTGCATCCCTATGTAATATCATCGAATCGTTTGAAGACCATCTAGTGATTATGTACTTTAATTAATCAAGACTTTAATGAACATCCAAATTAAATCAAATAAATCTGTGCTATTGGTCTGTATATCATTGATAATTCGATATAAGTCTGGAAGTGGCACTTTTTCTCAAAAGTGAGCCCTAATTTTTGAATCTCAGTACATACCATGATTGGAAAAATATTACTATGATATGAATAACAAGCAATGTTTGCTGAATTAAAATATGCAAGATGAGGAGAATAAGTCTATGATTGATATATCAATATTATTTAAAAATATGTGTATTTTTGTGTCTGTGTATATAGTTCTGTTTAGTATGTTGTTGTCATGAGTGTATGAGTGATTATTTGGAGATTTGAGTCAGATTTGTTTCTATTGTCACATACACCGGGGAAATGCCATTTATAGCATGCTTAAATGGCCTTTCCACTGTGTATTGGACAATAGAAACAACTTTCAAAGCTCAATCGATTCATATCTTTTGAGACTCTCTCGTTGTTCTATACCAGTGCAGCACCGTGGGTAGATATTTCGTTTCCATGTCCCAATGCTGCATTGGCACAGAACAACGAGAGAATCGCGAAACTCCAACAAATGTTGTGTTTCATGACATAATCGCAGTGATACTGTTACACCATAGTAGCGGTGCATTATCACTGGCATTATGGCATGAAACACAACTTTTCGAAATGCAATAAACTATCTGACTGGAATGATGTTTTTCCGAGTGTGAATGATATAAAGATGGTGCTGTTGACTTTGATACCACAACACCATCTATATATCAATCACACTCGGAGTGATTTTCAAAACATCAGCAATATATTTGTTATCTAGTCATATTCACAGTGCCGATGTCACATCGCAACATATTGTGTGACTGTCTCAACGTAAGGAAGGCTAGACAGTAAAGATTAGTTAATGAAGAATTAGAATTATATTTTTATGAAGGTATTTGCTGTAATATTATAATGTATATCTTAGTAGAGACATTATGATGTTATAATATAAGAAATTTAATATTTTTGACAATATGGCGTGTAAAATAATTTTTTTGACATATATCATGATATATGTTTGAAATTAGAAAAATACTTTTATTGTATATTTATATTTTACATATGTAATGTATGATAATAAACGAATAAAAAGTATATATTATACGTGATAAAAATAAGATAAATAAATTTTGGTTATTTTGTCTAGATACTTTATGGAGACGTTCGGTTGGAAATGTATGTATTGGACATATTTTTGAATTTGCAATAAACCATTCAAAAGAAACTAAAATAGAGCAAGAAGGAAAAAAGTGAGAAAAGTGACTGTATTTAAGTTCAAAAATATATTGTTTGATATTATATAAACATTCAAAATGCCACATATTGTATTTCTGAGCATTTTCAATTTTTGAAAGGAAAGCCGCTGCAATAACGATCTACATATTGTATCATTATAAATATGTGTGTAATTATGTGAAAACTATACAATAATCTGACTCATAGAATATATTGAGAGAGCAATTAAGAAACGTGTTTTTTATATATGACATTAGATATGTAATATATTGCTATTTTACGTCATTCAATATTTGTGAGCGCTTTTTCTGAGCATTCAAATGTTTGTTATTAATTATGATGTAATTCTGTTGTATAATAATCATCCAATATTATTTTTAATATTAAAATCTTTTTATTTTGGCTTAAAATCATAATCAAAATACAATACAAATATTATCCAATATTTTTTTATATTAATTTTAAATTGTAGAGGTATACCTCTCAATTTTTCTTCTCAAATATTTATTACTTCAGTATTTCCTTTTACAATAGATATACATTATATAATAGTCATTATTTATTTTATGCTTTTTGACACATTAAACAGGCGTATATACGCATACACAGAAATACACACACTTTTTTTGAAATTCCAAATTATTAACTTTTTCCAAACATTCATAAAATATCATCTACACACGAATATCATTATAAGAAATGAAACAAATGACCATTTATGCCATTTGCACCCACATAAAATCAAAATAAGTTGAGTAATTCTATACATTAAATTGCATCTATGGCAATTCCCAATCGCTGTAACATAGATTGATAGATACATACCTGCTCGATATACTACCAAGAGCTGAGCTTTTAAAAATGACCAAATATTTTTTTCGAAGATGTACTTTGAAAAATGCGACGACTCAATTCGGAAAAATAAAGTAATATTCTCGTCTTGAATGATTTTCAACGATATCTATAAGTTTGTCTATTGCATCCAGGTTGTACTTTCCAACATCTAAAAGCCAGCATGCTTTGAGATCTATTTCATTATCCATACCGTGTGAGATGGATAAAAAAATGTAGTAAAAAACCGTTTTGCGGTGATTCAGTGAGAATGAATGATTTTTTCAGAAGAATATTACATATTTTTAAGTCTGGATTTAACTGCAGCATATTTTCAACTCGGATACAAAGAACATATGTTTATCGATTTTAAATGAAAAAATACCGAGAAATCATGCATTGCAATCATAAAAATCAGGTCAAAACCGATTTTTATATTCTAGAGTTGATCGAAAAAGTTTGAGAGAAGTTTACATTGTAAACCAATCAAATTATTGTATGGCAGTATATCTTAAGTTAAATAAAAATTATAGAAAATGAAAATTCAAACAAACGTGATATGAACTGTCACTTTTCCTATAAATGAAATATTTATAATAACCGATTATTCTGAAATGAGAGATATAAAAAAATAAAGAAATGAGTAAATATGGTGTTGTTCAAATCTTGCACATCCCTTCACGAAAATACTATTTAATGCCGCTCTACGACATGATCCATGCAAGGATGAAGACATCAGAGATATTAAAAACTTTCAAAGAATTTATTAATTCACCCGAGGACTTAATCTTATCTCTTCGATCTATTTCTGGTTTTTCTTTAATACTCGACGATATGGATGATGTCTTTGCCTTGTGTCCGGAGCTCCAAATGCTTCCCAGCAAAAAATTCGAAACAGAGCCAGCAAACTTCTTTTTGGCAGCCAGTTCCATAAAAGATAAAGCACAGAGATCGATTACTGTTACATTTCCAGTTATTTCTACAGAACTACAGCTTTATTACAATTATACTCTTTCACTTAAATATCCGTTAAAGCTTAAAAAGATTTTGACTCATCTCGGCCACGTCCACGATGTCCCGGCCGAGCTTATTGACAATTCATTTAAGGTATATTCCGTCAGCGGAGATGAATATCAACTAGCTCAGCCATTAGTCAAAATAGTCAATGATTTCTTGTACAACAAAATATACATTGTCTATGACGCCACAGAAAAGGCAGAGAAAGTCATGCGTATGCGTTATATGTCAGTCAAAGAAATCGTCGACACAGAAGGAACATATGTTGAGACACTTAGAGGTTTCGAAGCCAATGTTGGTGGATTCTTCAGGAAGACAGGGTGGGTTCCAAAGGAATTATACACGATGTTGCTTCAATCTGCTTCATATATCTTAAGCCTTCACGAAGAAATGTACAATGACTTCCTTAAGATCGACATCGACTATATGGCATGTGTCGGATGGGTTTTCAAGAAATTTGTTCCATTCTTAAAGATTTACTTAAATTACATGGCAACATTCGATCAAGTCCTCAGCATTATCAAAAAGTACCTGCTCGACCCGCAGTATGAATCCATTTTCGAAGAATTCAGAATGTCGGAATACGCAAAAGAAATCAGATTCGATGGAATCCTCATCAAACCCGTCCAACGTGCGCCAAAGTACAAACTTCTCATCCGCGAGACCTTCAAATACACATCAAAGCACCATCCAGACTACAAGAACCTTATCGATGCGATGAACATGTGCATAATCTCAATGAAGACTCTAGATGAGAATGTTTTGCATCTCGAAAGACGCCAGCAGGTCTTCGAGTACAGCAACGCATTCAAGCCAAGGGCTGCTATCATCCAGCCAAATCGTGAACTTCTTCACCTCGCACATCCACAGAAGAAGGATACGTTCGGCTTCTTCGTCTTCTCAGATGAACTCTGGATCGCTCTCTACAAGAAAGGCAGCTACTCACTCAAGCGCCAGGTCAACTACAACGAAGCTGTTATGCTTCCATATGCAAACAACTCCATTTGCCTCAGACTCGATGGCGAAGATTCTATTTACTCTCTCCCAGACACAAAGTCCAGAGATAAGTTGGTCAAATTCTTCAGAGAAGCGTCCATCTTAAGACAGAGATCGATCGGCTGCGACGTTACAATGACAATCAAAGCCATCCCGCAGGCAAGCTGCCCGGTACCATCCCTTCAGAACCACTCCATGGTTTACGTCAACGAATACCTCTACATCTATGGTGGTCTCTTGAAGGACTCGACAATCAACGAAGACATGTATATGGTCCACACGACAGACATGAGTGTCCAGGTCTTCAAGCACGGCTCAAGATGGCCACCAGCACGTCAGCAGGCTGCTATGGTCACAAGAGGGCCCGAGATCTATATCTTCGGCGGTACACAGGATGGAAATACAGCTCTCGGTGATCTCTGGAAGTTCAACACAGCAAGGCCATCATGGTCACATGTCAATCCAGCTGACAAAATTGTTCCACCACCAGCTATCGCTCCATCCATATACGCGACAGATGATTATATGATAATGGTTTGTGGTACAGATTTGATGGAAGTCTGGAAGTTCACATTCATTGAAATGAAGTGGACAAAACTCAATTCCGGCCGATTACCACTCAAGCCAATCATTGGTGGCAGCTTGATTCATGTTCCAAAGAACTCATACCTCCTTGTCGGCGGTACTTGCGTTGATGGAAAGTCCAACGACAATGTCATCCTTATCTCAAAGGGTGGCAAATATATCAGCTTAGCAGAAGTCAATGGTTTGACACTCATCGACAGAAACTCTCGTGCAACATGCTTGATTAACAACACAATTGTTGTTCCAGGCACACGCCGCGATCCAGTCATGCTTTGCTTGATGCTTGATAGCCACACGTGGGTGATTCCTCGCGTAGTCGGAAACTACATCGCTGCTGATAATGCAGCTTCTGCAACAGATGGACAAGTCCTCTATCTTCATGGTGGTGTCAACGACGTCAATGAAGTCATATCAGTTATCTATAAGATCACAACAAAGACAGACTTGAAGGAAATCGGAAACATTCTCGGTCTTCAGGATCCATTCGGTGAAGATCCACTTCTCAAGAGAATGGTTTTAGTTCCAACATCTATCAAAGATGTACCGTACGATCAAGCGGATGCTCCTGCTAAGAAGCAGTAATTTTTTATGTAAAATCTCTTTCACATATCACCACACCCTTGAGCTGCTCGATAAAATATAGAAACACTTGAGTTAAGATATGTTCGCAAGGATAGAATCAGAAATTTTTCAAAAAATAGTCTAAAAATGTTTGATGCAAGCAAAAATCCATTAACACTAATCAACCCTAAGAGAATAATAAAGAAATAGCCATATGTTATCGAATAAATGAAATTTGATGAAATGTGATTAAATATTTTGGTCATTTATTTAAAAGTACTTGCACTCCTTCCGCCCAGCCGATTTGTCCCCTGCTACGCATGTCGACTTCCATGAAAATTCACGCCTGTAATGCACATAGTGTTCGACATGCGTATCCCCTGCGCATAGGGTAGACACTACGAGTGTTGTAGAGTATTCATTGAAAGATAGAAAGAAAGTTACTGTAAATTGACGGATTTTTCTGAAGCTCGAAAACTCCGCATAAGGATGCTAAAGATATGCAAAATCCCAATGCGGGTAAAAAAGCTTATACGCATCTGACATATTCATAAGCATGCGGCTGTTATACGCAAAGTACGTTATTGATAAGAAAGTAATATATTTTATGACTGTTTCTAAGGATTATTGAGTGTTAAAATTGAGCACGCACTATGGATTATTGATAAGAAGTAATATATAGGGTGTGCAAGGGTGTGTTTAGTGCAGAAAGATAGAGAATGAGTTGAAATGTTATAATAACATCATTATAAACCCTATCAAATTTAAGCATTATAAATATGGTTTGAAGTTTCTATTTCGATTATAAGTCACTCAAATATCACAATTTTGATATCCGTCATTTTTTTGCACAATTTTGGTATCAAAATTGTTTCTTGCTTGAATATAGTGACCAATAGCAAAGTACAGATCAATATAAGCATATGCATAGATAGGCCGAAAGATTATGAATCTGAATCTATAGAGCAAAATAAAAAATCATGGCTGTGTAACTTGAATAACTCTATAAAAGCGAAACTGAATTTTTTTGTGAAATTTCAAAAAAGTGAAAACACTTTCATCATTTGTCATGATGTCATATTGTGTTCATAATCAACTACAATCTATATAATGTTAATATCCAATAAGTATATATCTTATTTATATATATTATATCGTTATTTTCCTTCATAATATCTGTATCAGATCAAAATAAAAAATTACGTCATATTTTTCAAATTTGTAATTGAAATGCTGTTTTGATTATATACATCAAACTTGACATCATTCAATTGCAGATGGTAATAGAACATCAACTATAGATCCGTTGTGTCCCTAAGGAAAGTAATTGGCATATCTCAGTAATTAATGTAAAAGCAAATATTCGATGGGAATCAAATTTTTGTCAAAAAAATTGTGTTTGCGGAGAAAACATGTCTTTCGAGATTTTCTTTTTCATATCATTAATAAATCATCTATCTACTAATGTTATTATAATCAATACTGTATCTATTATATTTGGTAACCATTGTCTATGTCTTTTATCAATCATTGGGTTGACTGTAATGAAAACAAAAAAATCTCATCTCAGATTGTCAAAATTCAAACCGTCTCTATTTATGGGATTGCTTATCAGCAACCTAAGATTCAGTTACAATTATGAGTATATCCATAGATTATATACGATGTATACTATACGTATAATAGCAGAGAAAGATTGTTTCAAAAAATTTTTGAAGAGAGAGTGAAAATTTTTCTTCGTCACATCAAATGAATGAACATTTTGACGCCAATTTTTCCCGCGAAACCGCTCTCGGACTCAATTTTGATTTTATATCCCGCCATGGCGCCAAAATTATATGACACATTTCTCTATATAAGAGTCATTATAGGTGTATATTATATATATGTTAATAGAATGATTCAGATTTGCTCCAATCTTTCTGCGCTAAAGACACCCTTGCACACCCTATATTTTATGACTGATTCTATGGCAAGAGTTATTATGGAGTATATTTATCGTTTAATGAAACTTCCATTTTAACTTTGTCTGCCTATAATAAAAAAAAATTATTTTTTTTTACAAATCGTAAGTGCGTAACAGTTTGGCGTATGTCCAAAAAAAATACGCCATTGGAAAATGCGTAAGTTCCGCATACTTACATACGCAAATGTATGGATCGGAAATTGTCCGACCAGATTGTTCGGCCATTTTATTTTCTATCAATTGAGTGCCCGACCATGATGTTTTGAACATTATTTATGTCATTTTTTGTGTTTTTTTATCTTTCAATAGAAAAATCTTGAAATTTTTGAAAAATAAATAATGCAAATCGATTTATTTTATGTTTACAATGTGATGCTACAAAAAATTTCAAAATCTCAAATTTTTCAAAACATTATTGGGTTATTCAGATAGTAATATGATGTTGGCGGTGGAATGGCGAAGTCATTCCACCGCCAACATCTAAATGCGTCATTTGTAAAGTTCACAATTTATAAAATTAACTTTTGTAAAGTTCTCAAGTTAGTTAGTGATGGTATATTTACACGTCAGAGTCAGTGGTACAAACTCGGGTCCCCCATGTAGGGATTAAATTTTTCATTTCTTTCAAAACAAACGTTATTATTGATTGTAAATCTTATGACTTTATTAAAAAATGTAAAGCTATTAAAAAAGAGGCTTCACTCCTATATAGAGGATTAAAATTTTGAAATTTATTTCAAAATCAATGTTAAAAATAATTTTTGACTAACTAACTAACACTGGACACCGCTCTCTTTCACTTGCACACATAACCGCTTTTTCGACATGCGTATTTAATAAAAGGCAAATAGAAATTTTTTCGAAACTGAAAAATTCTTGAAAAATATTCCAAAAATTCAAAATTTGAGAATTCTCAACATTTCAAGCACAAAAAACACAGCCATATTGCTTATAATATAGCTAGATATTTTCCTGTACTCAAAGTTTGATATCCTCTTTATTTCGAGCTAATAATCAATAATGGAAAATTAACCTTAAAGGAAATTGAGAGGATGTCATATCGTTTTCGGTGCACCCTTAAGGAAGATTGCGCGAGGTGCCACGAAAAATAACCTCCTATTGCTTCCTGAGCCTTTAAGGCCTTCAACAACAAATATGACAAATAAAAATGGCCGTGGAGATGATTTGGAGATATCGGCTTGGCACAAGGAAGGGCTCCTAGCCAACTTCTTCATCTGCTTCATCATCGTCATCTCTATATTATTCCTTGGTTATAATAAGATGGAAAAATTTGTTTTGAGTGAAAAGGTAAAAAAGAAAAAGTGTGGTCCCGCCAGGAGTCGAACCTGGATTTCGGGATTCAAAGTCCCAAGTGATAACCGCTACACTACGGGACCATCACAATAATCTTAAAAATTGTGTATTGTGTACTGTTGATTAGTAAATAAAACATAAAATATTTTTCATCGTTACCTGTTTGAACTAAAAATAAGCTGTTAAAACTGATGCGGACACCAATTGAAGTTTCTACAGAAATAAACATCAAAATGACTGAATTGATCGAGATGAGTCTTCACCTCGACGACAGCGTTATCGCTGGCCTTCGTGGCAAAGTGTTCGGTCATGATGGTGCAATTATCACGTTCACGGAGGGCGTTGTCGCAAAGAAAAGCAGACCAAGAGAATTTATCTTCTATCGCAACAAAAAGTCGTGGATTAACGAGATTATCAAGCACGATGTCTTTCCGAAGGTTATAGGTCTTGCGCACGTCGTCAATAAAGACAACAATCAGTACGTTTTCAATATGGATCCAACATTAAACGGTGAAGAAAACGGCCTCGAGCCATGGCTCATGCTCGAGGACATACAGAAGGGATACAAGAAGCCAGCTGTATTGGATATCAAGCTGGGGACAAGAACTTGGGAGATTGGCGCCAATACCGATAAAGTTGTGCGCCACAAGCAGAAATGCTCCCAGGGTACTACGGGATCCTTGTATTTCCGTGTTCGCGCGGCCATTTGGTTTTCGCAAAATCCTGATCAATGGCCAAAGGACGGAGATGCATCGCTATTGCAGAGAGATTTTGGTGCTAGCAGCACCAAGGAAGAACTCATGAGTTTTTTGAGTGACTTTTTCAATGATAGAGAATTAATTCCAAAATTTATCGAGAAAATCAAACAGATAATAGAAAGTATTGTTATACTAAGACAGGAGGCAGATGTGAGAATATATAGTTCATCTGCATTTTTTGTATATGATTTAGAAGATAAATCAAAATTTGACTGCAGGCTCCTCGACTTTGAGAAGACGTACTTCAATGTTGAAGTGTCTGCGAAAAGATATAATGAATCTATAGAGGAATGCGAAGACTCTGTAATTCCAGCATTAGAAGAGCTGATTCATTGTTTGAGTGAGCTCATTTAATAAATTGTTTGTAGTTACTGTATGAAACTTGCAAAATGTTTGCATGTCGATTCCACAACTTCATTTCAACGAATTCATTAACCACTACACGGCAAATACAATTTATTCATCAAATCATTCGCAGTTTACTCTTACTGACTAGCTTTTATATGTTATATTAGAAATAAATCTTTTCTTTTGGCAAGCTTATAAAACTCAGCACACCTCTTTTTCTCCTCAAATTATATCTAACGAATCTTGTTCTCCTAATAAATAACAATAATATATCTACACAATAAAATATCGTTTATAAAAAGCGCAAATACATTGCAATTGATATATACGCCTTGATTTTAATATAATCATAAGGTATTTTTGGTTCCATTTGATTAATATGAAATCGAAATTAAAAATTAGGTGAAATATAATAATGTCTTTGCCAGTTATCATAATTTTCATTTTTATTATAATCACTTTACCCACAAGTTTGAACTTACCCATTTCGAAAATCCTCGAAAATCACTCCTGTGATACACCTGGTGGACGACACTGTATTTAAATAGGGAATGCATCCAATATTTAGGGGATGAAAAATTATATACAGATATATTGATATACTCATATGAAGAATGCTGTATCTATTCTAATTAATCAAATCTGAGCGTTTGAAAATTTAATTTAAATTTTATAAAGGCAGTGATACTCTTAACCTTATTTTTTGAAAATCCTTCTCGGGCTAATAAAATGCTTCTTATCATTGAATTGGATTATATTAATATTTTAACACAATGATATAGTCAACAACAAAATAGAGCAAAATATTATTATACATTTAGTTAGGCATGGATCTCATTTTTGTTGAAAATATATTCAATTTATACAAAAAATCTAATTTTGCCCAAACTTTGAAGTGACCATGCATTTTATATCATGTAATATATATTATGATATTTCATTTAATTATCATATATGCAAAAAAAAATGTCGGTTGCTATTTTTATAACTTTGAAATATTGGAAAGCCACTAGCACAAAGATTAAGATATTTGATTACCATGGCTTGTCTAGCATAACTTCTCGAGATACATTTTGAATTTCAAAACTGCACTCAATAAAATGGTATTTGGTCCTAATGTTTTTTATTTTCGAGTATGTGGTTACTGTATTCGTTATCAATATCCATTTTAATATTAGATTTGAAAAGATAATGTATTCAACATAATCAAACAGTGATTCTGCTTCAATGTATACAGTCATGGATGGACGCTTATACTGAAAGTTATTAAAGTTCCCTGAGATATATTGAAGATCGACATAAAAATTCTAATAAAGATATGTCAAAAAATTTAACGTCTTTGTCAAATTTAATCAAATATGATAAATGATAATTAAAAATCAGAATAAGTAACTGCAGCATACAGATAGTTGAAATCAATTTGGCTTTTAAACCAAAATTAATTAAATTCGTTTGAAACTGATGAATTCAATGTAACAAAAATCAATTTCACAAAGATCGCAGGATGGCACACCATTTAAGGAGAAGTCACAAATTGGATTCTTGAGGCATTGCTGCTTTGCAATTCAGGCAAGACCGAATGGACCACCAGATATTAGAATTGATGATTATAACTTAGACGCCGAAGCTGAATAAAAATAAATTTATTTTTAGTTCACAAG
The DNA here is from genome assembly GCA_023091735.1 of Trichomonas tenax. NCBI lineage: Eukaryota > Parabasalia > Trichomonadida > Trichomonadidae > Trichomonas > Trichomonas tenax. The sequence goes on from JALKBU010000932.1 coordinate 11,555, forward strand.
GACATATTTCAAACAAATTTTATATTTAGTGAGAATGTCCATGTAATCATTTAAATATTTATATTTAAAATCAACCCCACTCGTTCCTTCTTGTTCAATAACTCTTATCTGTGAAATTTTCAAAAATAGTGAATATTTAAGGCAGCATGAAGTTTCAGGATCTAATAAATCAATAATGACGGTATGACTTGTTTTAAATGAAATGAGTGTTTCTAGGTCTTCTTTTGGTAATAGTATTTGATCGTGTGATACTAAGTTACAAATTAATTTCTTATCTTGATCTAGTATATTGAGAATACGCCATTTGGGGTAACTAAAAGTGACGAAAATTAGTATTTAGTGATTTTTATTTACAAAAGTATGTTATCTATGTGTAGGAAGTATACAACTATGTGCAGCATACGTATGCGCATATATTAATGGTGTAAAACACGGGTATTACAAAAATATGCTTAATGCAAAAAATATATTTTATGAAGGTACAGGGGATTATGAACTAGTTTGAGTTGCTTTGAATAGGACTAGATGTGTATTCGTGTTTTAGAATGTGTATGTCATTCAATTGCATATTTTTGATATTGAATCTATATTGCATTTCACAAAATATGCGTAAATTTAAATATAACTGTGTGCGATTGTTTTTCTATGTCTTGGCATCACTGATATAAGTGTGTTATGTTGTGATATTTGCTCTTTAAGAAGTTTTACTAGATTTCATACTCAAAGCGTTTTTCAATGATGCGTTCACTAAACGACATATTTTATAGGTGAGTAATACATTTGAAAAACTACACATATAATATAATATGTTCACAAGAGAGTTGCACTGTGTATTATATGTGTGTATATTGATTGTTGTGCTTCTGTAGCTAGTTTGCCATCTCAAATTCTTCCCGTACGTGAAGCGCATCAACTCTCGGAATTGCACAAAAAAGATGTCTGCGGAGACTTTCAACAATGCAAGCGATATATAATCATACTCATAGTATCATCACACTGCAATTTCATGAAACATGAGAGATATTAAGTAATTCAGATAATTTGTTTTTATTTTTGCACTCTTTAGTATATAAATGATTACACTATATCCTATGCATTTGTATTATGTATGTTTTATTGGTTGATATCTGTCGTTTGAGGAGTTAGTTTAGCTTGATGTGGTAAAAAGTGAAGCTTTTGAATATGTAAAGAAAACTATCTCCAGACTCATGCGTTGGTTATTGTGGAGAATTATTAATGTATAATATATATTTATATGTTTTTTTGTATTTATCACACTGTGTAGTTATAACTAGTTGCTTCAGTACAAAGTTCACTCGCTCGTTGTTCTGCCGTATAAATTGTGAATTATTTGTCGCATAAAAAAGGCCAGTGAGCGCTTGAGACTATATTATTTATATCATAGCACATATATAGTGTGTTTAATATAATGATCATGTTTTTCGGCAAATTGACCACGTCTCAAAAATTTGATAAATTATTTAAGACGAAAATATCCAATTTGCGGAATTAAGTCGTTTCATATCGTATCATATTCATACGTGTGTGCTTTCTTGTCTTTTAAGAATGTTTTTTAAAAAGTAAGTAATTTCACCTAAAATTAGATTTTTATTCTTCAATATGCATATAATGATACATGCATAAGCCCATATAATAACATATCTTAGAGCGCGGTCATGGAATGCTATAGTAGACGAGTGATAGAGCATTTTTTTTTTCTAACTTTTTCCCCTGAAGGCAGTTCATGCTCAAAATTGTCACAGAATATATCCAGACCATATAATTCTATAACATATATTCATTTGTCGATTCTGAAAAAACATTTTCAATCGATTCAAATATCACAAACAAAATGCATGTTTTTCTGTACAGATAGATACTAATATACTTATGTAATTGTTCTGCACCGTTGCTGATGTGACTTCTTAATTCAAAAATGAGATATTAACATATCAAAATATTTTCTGACATCTGACATTTGACGCGTAATGTGATGTGATGGAAGCAAATATGTCGGATTTGAAAATAAGCTATAAAATTGCAAATATGGGATATCCTGTGTATGAAATACTATTTATTCAACACAAATCAACTTTAGAGCACATTATTAAAATATTATTTCGATATTCGAGTGTAAGCTGTTTCTATTGCCACATACACTGTAGAAAGGCCATTGCAATCACGATTAAATGGCTTTTCCTCTGTGTATTTGGCAATGGAAGCAACTTTAAAAAATTCTTATAATTCATAAGATTCGAGATTCTCTCGTTTTTCTGTGCCAGTGCAGTATTGAGACTGAGTATTTCATTTCTATGTCCCAATGCTGCACTAGCACAGAAAACGAGAGAATCTCGAAATTCGAACAAATGTTGTGTTTCATGCAATAATCACAGTGACAATGTTACACTGTAGTTACGCTAGTGCATTGTCACTGTGATTATTCCATGAAACACAACTTTTTTCAGAGCATTAAATTATCTGATTGGAATGTTGTTTTTACAGGTGTAAGTGATATGCTAATGGTTTTGTGGAATATTGTGCCACAGAACCATTGGAATCTCACTTACATCTGGAGTGAATTTCAAAATGTCGTCAATATCTTTGTTATCTAGTCATCTTCACAGTGTGGAAGTCAAAAATCATGTTGTTTTATGACTTCAGCAACGAGAGGATGACTATATAACAAAGAATTGCAAATGAAGAATAATAATTATATGTTTATAAGGCTAATTGCAGTAAAATCATAATAAACATCGTATTGAAGTCATTGTTATGTTAAAATATAGAGAATTTAATATTTTTGACAGATTGACATGTAAAATAATTTTGTGACACATATCAAGTTTAAAGTTAGAAAAATATTTTTATTGTAGATTCATATTCTAATCATGTGGTAAATGCTAATAAACTTATAAAAAGATTACATTATGCGAGATAAATATAATTAAAATAAAATGTGGATATTATTTTATAAGCGTAACACTCTTGTCCTCAATGGAAAGAACGTATTAAAAATCAAAGTGGAATTGCTTAAAATAGATAAAGCTTGATTTTCTCATAAATTGACAGATATTGAATATGTTGTTCCTTATTTTTCATACAACAACCTAAAAATCATCAACGATTATATTAAGCTTGAAAATTGTTGCTATTTGCCGATATAATTGACTTCTAAACTTAAATTTTGGCAAACAATCGAAAAATCGATGAATAAAATCAATACTCGATGTATTTTGCATCAAAATAATAAAAAACTTGAAGAATAGGATTGGATGGAAATGGTTATGCAGTGTAACTTCAACAATCGGTGGACTTTTGATGATTACAATTAAAACTCAAAAATTATTAGATATTTAGCATTTACATGCCATAAGGAGTCCAAAAACATCTAAAAAGTAGAATTTTACAATGTCACTGAATTGAAAAGGTTTGTTCAGAAATATTCTATCGTTCATCGTCAAATTTTTTGTAAATGTTAAGCTTATTTATATCTCGAGTTTGGAGCATCAATGAAGTGATTCTCAATGAAAAAGAGACAAAGTGGATGACCTTTGATGCAAAGAACACACAAGTTATCATAAAATCTGATCAAAATCTTGATTGGGAATTATTTATCGAAATGAGTGATAAATTGATCGCTGTAGCAGACAAAATAAAGACGAAAGAACTCTCTGGCTTTCAAACAGGCAATAATAAAGTTTTAGTTAGTTTTCATTCAGATAAAAAGTTAACTACAAGCTTTAATTGCGAAATTTCAACGAAATCTGATGGAGCTGATGATGAATTCCATGGTTTCAGATTAATAGAAAAGGAAAGTTCCAATTTAATAAAAGTGAAGACAAGCGAAACTTCTGAAATTCCGAAAAACAGTATATTTTCGATTATTTCAAACGGATTTAATCTCAAACCTGTTTTGCATGCTGTTGAAAACGAAAAAGAAGAAGATAATGATGACACTGGTGATGCAAACGCTCTCATTGATCAGGATGGCAAGGATAGTGATGATGAGAGAGACGATAAGAATCAGGACGCTGATGAAGATGATGATAAACTAAAACCAAAGAAACTAACGAAGAAACATGAAGAAAAAGATGAGGATGAATCTGAAGATGAAAATGATAATACTGAGGATCAAGAGAATGTTGACAACAAGAAGAAAGGAAATCAAGATTCAAAATTTCCAACGAAACCATCAAGAAAGGAAAGTAAAAAGGCTCCGGAACATAACAAAACAGCAAAGAAGGATAAAAAGTCTAAATCTGTTCCGAATGAAGACGATGACGAAGAAATTAACTCCGGACCAACAAGAGACGATGATGACAGTGATGCAAATGACTTAAAGAATGATCCTGATGACAATAACGATGATGATAATCATGAAGATAATAATAATTTTCCCAAGAATCAAATGCACGACACAAGCAAAGACCACGTTGACCATGACAAAGATAACAAGAAGCATGATGACAAAGTTGAACAAAATAAAGATAAAGATGCTGGAAGATTTGATGAAGACGATGAAATCATTAGCATGAAGAACCAAAAGAAACAGAGTGGGTCGGGCTTTGGCACAATTATAGTATTAATTTTAATCGGAGCAGCTGTTAGCTTCTTTGTCTATAAGAAATTCTTCTCATCAACGAGTGGTAAGCGCCATGAAAACCATCACTTGAGATCTGATAATGAAGAACTTGGTGATGTGAAATTCGCACCAATTTAAGCGTTGTTGGCACTTATTGTATTGGCTTATGTTTATTCTAAAACAAAATTTAACAGAAAGCGGAAAAATATAATTTGAAAAAAAAAATTAATTAACAAATATCAATGAATTCTGTCTCATTGGCAACATCACTCTGTCTATGTAAATGTATTTAACATGATATCTTTGATTTTTTCTTCATTGTCGAGATTTGTTTTTTCAATGATAAAAATGATTTAGATGTTATGGAAGATGATTTGCAAATGTGTTTTATGTGATGAGGACAAGCCGTGGTTGAGCTCCCGTAATAATATTTGTTATCATGATTTTTTTTTCATTGGATTAGAATGTACTATATATCCTAAAAATATTCTTAATGCAAAATGTTTCAAGTTATAGAAATTGTATTCATTCACTTATTTAAGATTTCATATTATCACATCTGACAGCACTACACTATGCTCTTCACAAACAAAGTGAAGCCACCTTCGAAATCACTTCACGATGGTGAGTGAGTATATCAAACTTGATATCCACGCATGCGTTTTCGTTTACGGCGGTATGAAGTTCATTTTGTTCCACATCAACAATTTAGGATCGATCTCCGAGTTTGAAGAAGCGATAACTCTTTGCCAAGGAAAGATCATCGAGATGTTCGAGTCAATGATTCCTCTCCGACTTTTCCCTCCATCAGAAAAATCCTCTCACGAAAGTTCTTCTCAAACAATAATCGTCTTCTGCGCATTAAACGGCACATACATCATCAAGCAGACACCTGATCAAGAATACGGCGTCTTTGAGAAAGTTGAGACATTCTTCTGCGGCAGCGAAGATTCGATCATTTTGTCGAAGACAGGTTCATATGTATTGAACGTCTTCGGTAACATGGACAACACGCGAATGCACAGAGTTCGATATCTCAACTTCATCAAAGACTTCCTGAGCTATTCAGAGAAGATGTGCTCGCAAGAATCAGTTATGATGAACAATGAAACTTGCGGGCCTATTCATCAACCAACTCAATGACTTTGGAACTATGCTCTCTGTCATCAGACAGATATCAATGACCAAATAATCTGATATTTATAATATTTCTTAGTTATCTGTCATTTATTGTGTACACGAATTTTACACATATAATGTAATATTTTCATCATTATTAGCACACTTGAAAGCATACTTTTCTCGCTAAAGTTGATAAATTTCAACAAAAAACAATTAATAACTCAATACAGGAAGTTAACAATTCCGATTACTCTGCATATTAGTATTCACACATATGATCCCGAGAATCCGTATTCCACTGGACTGGACATTTTTCTTTACCCATGTTGTTGATATTATATCTCACGACTTGGAAAACAGAATCCAACAAAATCTAAATATTTTGTGGGGTAGTATCTCTTCTATCTACAGCCTAGATATGACAGTCTGAAACAACATCAGTGTGGAGAAAAAATGGCACACAAGCCGACGGTTTTGGCGAAAAATTGAGAGGATGCAAGCAAAAATTGCATTTCGCGAAACTGGTGAGGTTTTAGACAAAACTTAAGCGACAGAATATCTTTGCTTAGTCCAAATGTAACAATTATCTCGAAGATTTGGCAAATTGATAGGAATTGAAAATGATTTATATAATATTTTTTTAATCAACGTCAACACCAATCAATATGTATTCCAATCGATTTTTTGGACTATGTATGCATCATACTTGAATGCTGACATTACCCCGCTAGAATTATTGATTCATTTAAGCTTGGAAAAGAGAATTCATTCTATCAAATTCAATCATGATGAAAAAGCAAATATGAGCTCCTATGCAGTAACTGGAAAACAAAAAACGCATCACCAGCATGAGGCATTGAACGAAAACTATCCAATTGTCGAGAATAAAAATTGAATCGGTTCCTCTTCGGTTTTACAAGCTAACGAATGGTTTCATACATTAAGTAACTGATTTTGAAAGACTTCGTGTAACAGCTTACTGAATCAATTTTTTTGATCGCAAATTAATAATGAATTTTAAGCGACCAGCATTCAAGCCATATAACCATACTCTCCATGTGCTTCGTCTCCAACGCGTCTGTTTAAAATCTTTTGTTGTTAATATGAAATATTTTTGTTAATAATTGGTAAACAATGAATGTTAAGGACTAAGGATTGAAAAACATCAATATGTGAAGTAATTGCTGTTCAAAGAAGAACTCCAAGCAATGAATTTCCTTGAGAAACTTCGAAAGATGAGGTAATGAAAAATAGCGTAAAACTTTATAAAAATCAAATTCGCATACCATATATTAATTATTATAATTATAATTTAACAAAATTTACTAAATGAGGGGAATGTAAAGCTCCTCAATTTATTGAAGTATCTCATTGAATTTTTGTCCTCAAATACAAAAAGTGAAAATTTTATGATCTTTATATTAAGTAGTGTTATCCGAATAAAATTGCATGAGACCTCTCTGCACTCAAAATTATCGTAAACTCACAAAATTTTAACGCTATGCATTCAATTATTTCAGCTGATTTTTCTTAAATATTATTGCTTTATGTAGAAAAGTATAGACATTGTATGAAAAATTGAAAATCGAAAAGAAAAAATCATTTTTGTAGAAAAATGGCCAGCTCTGCCGAACAGGTATTGATTGCTACATCACCAAACGGCGTACTTCCAACGTGGGAGAGACTCTCATGTGGCTTCATCGCCGGCGCTGTTGCCAGAACAGCCACATCCCCACTCGATGTCGTCAAGCTTTGCTTACAAGTTTCCTCCAAGGGCGGCTCAGCTTCTGAGACAATCAACCGCCTCTGGCAGGAGGGCGGCATTGCCGCTTTCTGGCGTGGTAACACAGTCGCTATCATGAACCAGGGCCCACAATCCGCCATCAAGTTCTTCTGCGTTGATGAATTGACACGCCGTGTTGCCCAGTTCACAAAGGCACCAATCACAACACCACAGCGTGCTATGATCGGTGGCGCAGCTGGCATCATCTCCCAGTTGATCGCATTCCCATTCGACTTGATCCACACAAGAATCACAATCGACCCGAAGAATTACACAGGCATGTTCCAGGCCGCCGGCAAGATCATCTCCGAGGAAGGCCTCTTCGCTCTCTGGAACGGTATCATCCCAACAGTTACAGGTGCCGTCGTTTATGAGGGCTCTCAGTACGTTATCCAGGGTGGCCTCAAGGAGAAGTTCTCCCAGGTCTACAACAAGGGCCAGAACTTGACTCCATGGCAGAATCTCTTCGTCGGTGCTGCCGCTGGTGCCATCGGCCAGACAGTCTCATTCCCATTCGATGTCGTCAGGAAGAGAATGATGGTTAACGGCCCAGATGGAAAGAAGGTCTACAAGTCCATGGGTGAGTGCTTCGCTAAGACATGGGCTAACGAGGGCTTCCGTGGCTTCTTCCGCGGCATCGGCCTTAATATGGTCAAGATTGTCCCATACTCTGCTCTTCAGTTCACAATCAACGAGGAGGCTAAGATTGCTTTCGAGAGATTCAACGTTTGGATGGCCCAGAAGAACGCCCCAAAGGTTGCTCCAAAGATTACTAAGAGGAAGTAAGTTATTTTTCGATTTTTTTTAATAAAGTTGGCTTTACTGATATTAATTACGCATTGTTTCATTCTACTGACATAGTTCAATCAACTGTACATGTATTAGATAATTGGAATATAGTGAAGAATAGTTTTAACAAGAACGTATCTGAATTTCCTATTATACGACAGATAATTCTATCATTAATTCGTATTCTATGTCATGCCAACAATGATGAAAAAGGTATAGCTGTTAGGGAAGCTAATAAGAAAATACAAACTAAAATTGAAAAATATAAGAATCACGATATAGATTTAAGATTCAGAAAAGAAATAAGTATATATCTATATCATTATCTAAGAAAGATTAAACATTAATGTAATTTTATATTAATTAAAATGCCTGATATATATGATCAATATCTTAAAATATATAACAAATACAAAAACTTTGTTGGCCAGAGTGCACATTTGTATGTGTGTAGCCTACAGAAGCCGCCTCTACCTTCAGCATCAGATTCGATGCATGGAGATGTCGGCCTGAGACTTCCAAAGCCCTCGAGTGGCCAAGCTTTAGGCCATGACATGATTTTTCTTTTTCAAGCATTACATCATATTTATGATAATTAATTTCTAATTTATCTATTTTTGCTTATACTACTTTTTGCTTTATTATTATATTATTCATCAAAGATTTTTCAATTCTTAATTGTTTATTCAATATAAATTTTTGTAATT
>JALKBU010000933.1:0-20522 GCA_023091735.1 Trichomonas tenax
AGCACGACAAAAATAGTGATTTTTCGATTATGAAATTATATAAGGCTTTATATGATGGTGATGAAATAGCATTTGATTTATGTAGGAGTAGCAAACCATGCTTTGATCGAAAGGATAACTTTACTGTTGAGACAAAGAATAAATTTATTCGTAAATTAAATTTTAAGTAAATCCTTTTCATAAATTACCTCAACCCATTGCACAGCATGCATATTTTGCAATAAACACACAGCCTTGGTAGGATCACATAGAAAACACAAATATAAGTATATTATCCTCTATGTTTATCTGAATACAAGCATATGGCCGGTCTGTGAGCCTCGTTTAATGAGTCCATATGCTGTCACTTTTATATCATAAAGATCGTTCATTCTATCAATGCAGGAAAGTCACAAAGACATGGTACACATGCAAACTATACCACCATAATTATTCAAATAAACTTCCATATAAATCTATGTCTGATCTCTATTTTTGTTTTTGATCAATACTCTATTTCATCTAAAATGGGCTATATCTCAATATCTATTATTTTTATACAACAAATATCTCTTACACAATATGAAATACATCGTGTTAGGCTTTTATATCGCTTATTGTGATACAGATCGAAATCTGGCATAGATGAAAACTCTTCATTCAATATCAAAACCATCATTATCATAAAATACTATATCAACAAAATATGCTCTCATATTAGAAACAGTTAGTTGTTGATATTTTTATACAATCATTAAATATGATATCATTGGCCTCAAATTAGATACCACAACAAACACTATAGCATAATCCGAATAGGCATGGTTCAATTGTCCGCTTGTTGAAGTGAATGAAAATTCTTTTATTTAATACCGAAAAGCCCAAAAAAACAAAAATGACCAGTCTCGCCCCTTAATTTTCACCTCATCTCGTACCTCCTCTACTTCTTCATGTCTCCATCAGACTGGGTGAATAAGTACCTCTTTACTGCATACTGTATCCTACTGATTGCTGAAATTCAAAAGCGTCGTCTCGAGCTCCGAGAAGATATCGACGAACCGTATCTGTTGATTGTCGACGGGCATCCGTCCAGATTTAACTTTCTTGCTGCTTTGTTGTTGGACCTCTTCAACATTGATTTGTTAGTTCTTCCTGGACACTCTTCGCATATCCTTCAGCTATTGGATGTTGGCATTTTCGAACCTCTGAAATCTCGCTTTAAATCTGCTTTCGATAATGCTGTAATTTGGATCCGATTCGTGGAGTGCTCATTCAATGTACTGAGTTCACGGCGAAAGAACTAAGATTCTTGATTTCCAACTCATTATTACATGCTCTAGGAGAGACATGTACAGCTTCAAACATACATGCTGCCTTCAAGAATTCCGGAATATTCCCATTAGATGAAGATGCTGCTCTTGATACACCTTACTTAAGAATCAATGATGTTGGAGTTCTTCCTCCTGAACGAGTTCCATTCATTTGCAATAAATGGCTGAACAATCAACCAATTCTACATCGCATGTTCGAACTAGAGATAGAAAGACTGATTCAACCAATGGACTTGAACTTGAATCCAATTGCACTAATGCAGAGAATCATGAACTCGCAAGGAGCGAGTCTTGTGCTGTCTCCACCACCACACCTTTTCAACACGTTCCAGGACCAGATACAAAGAATAGACTTGCACAGTGAACGATTGAGACAGCAGCTACTCAATTCACAAAGAGAAGAGCAAATAAGAATAAGAAACCATCAACGTGAGTGGGTTGCACAGTGGCAAAGAGTACAGCAGAACCAAGAGCATCTTCGTCAACCGATAAGGTAGCAACTTCTTGCAATGCAACCCGCTCCACAGCTTCAGTTTCCACCACAGCCTCAGTAGCAATGGCAATGGCAACCTCCACAGCCTCAGCACTAAAATTGAGAATGTCTGTCTACATTTTTATTGATGGCAGGAATCGATTCTATGACTCCAGAGGAGGTTTTGGCGGTCATTGAACGCGTGAGGTCGAATTCGAAGCAGCAGCGGACCAACTCCATCAAAAATTTGGCGAATATATCAAAAATATTGGGTGAAGAGAGAACAGTTCGCGAATTAATTTCTTATTACATAGAGACAACGAACCTCTCCGCCGATGACATTGCGATGATACTCGATCAGATCTCTACATTCGATTTTTCGAAGTTTAAAAGCGAATATTTCTATTATTTGCTGAAAAATATCAAAGAATTGACAGAAATAGACTCAACACGTGTCCGTGAATCGTTTGCTAAGCTTATGTCGATTTTAGCAGAAATCTTTGATGATAATCAATTCGAACAGATTTTTATCCCATATTTCCTCAAACTCCTTGATGACGATTACACGCCGATATTGATAACGTTCTTCACAATATTGAAATCAATTGCTGACATTTTACCTCCGGAAATAATTTCAGATATCATTGTCAAATTTCAAGAAATAGAGGAAATTGCTCCTCAGACACAAATTTTCTTCATCAAATCTGCTGCTGAGCTTTGCAAAAATGCAAATGAAGAAACAATTGACACAATTCTCATAATTATCGACGAATATCTTGAAAACAAGGACCCACAGATTGAATTTGCAATCCTTTCCATTCTTCCTGACCTTGAAATCGACAGAGAAAAAACAAATTCGTTTATTAAAAGAATTATATCGATACAAGATTCCAGAGTACAGCTCAAACTCATAGACACAATTAAAAGTCTTCCACAAATCGATCCAGACGATATTGTTGAATATCTTCAATATTATTATCAGAAAAAGAGCAAAATTTTGCAAGTTGCCATTGCTGACGCTCTTCCTTCATGCCATGGATGCACAGATCAAACACTCACAACACTCAGAGACATGGTTGAAGATCTTTTGCAATCAAATTATCAACCAGTGTGTGTTTCAACGCTTAGAGCTCTTTATCCACTTCTCGATGAACTAGGATATCATTATGTCCTCGATTATCTTAAGCAATTCATTCCAAGTTCCACAGTTGACCTTCAATTAGCTGCTGTTGCAACAATTTTAGAATCGAGATTCACAGATCAAGAAAAGATCTCTCTCATTGGATCATTCATCGATCGCATTGACTGGCACGGCAGATATTCTATTGCTGCAGACACTTCTTTAATGACAGAGCAATCACTCCTTGAGAAGTTTTTATTCGATGATTCAGTGAAAGTCAGAGAGATTGCAACAAAGTCGACAGGAGAGCTTACGAAAGAACACGGTGAAGAGTATCTCAACAACTTCGTTATCCCGACAATCTACAAGATGTTGAAGGACGAGAACTATCAGATTCGACAGACAGCAATTCAACTCGCAATAGAAGTCAAACACCGCCCTCTTATGGAAGATGTCATCACTAAAGCAGCTGACGACAAGATCAGCAATGTAAGGATATCGGCAATGAAGGCAGCCAAGTTATTAAATTTGGAGAAAATCGTTGATAAACTCAGTAATGATCCTGATGAGGATGTTTGCGATGCAATGTAAAAAAAATTATTGTAAATAAAATTAATAACATTCTATTTTATATTTATGTTTCTGTATTATAAAACTCGTCGAGAAGTTTTTGAGCTATATCAGAGTTTTCCTCTGATGAATTTTCAGCAACATCTTCAAGAAAATCGTGAATTTCATCGGGAAGAACATCAAGTGATGATTTTGATGAATATGCTGTTAAAATCCTTCCAAAGCACTGTAAAGCGTGTTTAATGATAGATGGTGTGTTTTGCAATACATCAAAAACGAAAGTCAACAGTTCCGGTGTTGCCATAATGGCAAAAAGGAATGGTTCATATTTCATCCAAAATGCAATTAACATGAAAACTGAAACTTGTTGCACTCGGAATGATTTTACAGTAACTGAGTTAGCCAATGTTAATATATTTTCAACATTCCATGTAGCAGGGATCTCAGGAATAACAAAAATGCAGTTTGCGCATAATCTAATCAATTGAAATGCATTTGCATCATCCAATAAATTAAGAATTCGATCAATCATTCCATTAAAATCAATATTTCGACAAAAATCAATGATTACTGGATTCGCAGATGGATCCCTTTCACCAAATAAAACGTATTCTGCTAAAATTGAAGCAGCATATTTGGAATCAAAAATCATAGAATAAAGATATTGAATGAAATCATTGTTTCTAAAAATTATCGATAAATCGCATTTGCTCTTCACAAATTCGCATGCTAAATCCAAAATCTTTTCACTTATGAATGCATTTTCACTTGTATAGTTTCCAAGAATGAATTCACTTATTTTATCATAATAAACTGGATAATATGTGATTAGACTGAAAATATTAAATAATTCCTTGGCACACATCACAACATAGTTCACAGATGGATCAGTAGCTGGTATAGGAATCATATATTCAAATGCACAAACTAAAGAATCAAATAAACCAATTAATAGATATTCTTGAATAATTTTGTTATTATGAATGCAATTATTGCCAATAGTATTAAGTATCAAAGATTTTCGTGTGAAAAAGTCACATGTGTTATCATATTTTGCATTTTTCAAATAATCAAGGAAATATTGAATGACATTTGTATCATACATCACATTAAATGGAATCTCCATCTTTGATGATAGTGAGTTCATAAATGTGAGAGCACTCAAATTCATGTCTCCTTCAGAAAATTTAATAACTAAATGACATGAAAGCTCTGGGAAGTGATATCTTTCATGATCTATCCTTTTGATGATTTTTGTTTTATCATTCAACTGAATTGTTGTTGATTTAATTGATCTGTCAATTATAAGAATTTGATCATCACTAAATTTCTGTTCATTAAGACAGCTGCATAAAATATTCATTACATCTTCGTTAAATACGATGTATTTGTCTAAGTCTGCTGCTTTAGAATCTTCTCTATCAAACTTCAGATTATTCATTATATTTTTTTTGTCTTGTAACCTGACAATATGACATGTAAATATAGTTTTTCAACATCAAATATTCAATATCTGCTATATTTGATGATATGAATACATTGGAATAAGAGAAGCATGACATAATAATAAATAATAATTGGCAATTTACCATTATAATTATGAAATTCAATTAGATATCAATATGAAAAAACTTGCATTCATGCGTTGATATTTTATAAATAGTTTATACATAAATATCTGAGATGTTTTACGTTTGAGCTAAAGCTATAAATCAATTTTTCGAAAGCTCAATATTTATTTTACATGACAAAAAACATTTTACTCGTCAGATATTATTTTACGTGTCAAAAATATATATTTAGTAGCAGTCGATAATTATATTGCAAAAAGTGAAACACCTAAGATGTAGGTCTCAAAAATATAATAATAAATATTTGACAGACATATATTTGTCACAAGCATTTTTTGTCCTGTGAAACTAAAGAATTGGGCCATGGTTATATTTTAACAAGTGAAGTATATAGATTGTGCTATACAAAACGCAAAAAAATATGAAAACCAAAGAAAAAAGATTTGAAAATTGAGAAGGTCTGTTTGGTTTTCCTTTTAGGTTGATGTCTACTCAAGTCCCAACCGGTGATGAAAAGAAGGAAATCGTTGAGGATCTTCCAGTCCAGAAGATCCGCCTCACAATCACATCCTCCAAGCTTCCAAATCTTCAGAGAGTTTGCGGAAATCTCATCGGCAAGCTGAAGAAGTCTAATCTCAAGGTCCGCGGCCCAATTCCAATGCCACGCCGCCGCCTGAGAATCACAACACGTCGTGCACCATGCGGTAACGGTACAGAGACATACGATCACTTCGAGCTCCGCATCTACAAGCGCGTCATCGACTTCCAGGGCACTGCTGAAGCCGTCAAGCAGGTCACACAGATTGCTATTGAGCCAGACGTTCAGGTTGAAGTTTCCGTTATTACTGAGTAAATCTCTAGATAATTTATGAACTTTTATGAGTCGCGTCTTCACCCAAATTCTTATCATAAATAAATCTTATAATGAATTATAACTTACATCAAAATTCAAACCAAAATATTATTGAAAATTTATATATCTTTTTTATAATCATATCCTAATCAATCCATTCTCTTTCAATTCATTAAGGCTATCATATCTTTCATTATTTTTGAATATTCTTGAAAATGTTGAAAATATATCTTTCGTAAATATGAAATTTGCATTCCATTTCATATGCTTAATAATATATTTAAGCAACGAAAGACTATATTGTGAAAGATATTTTGAAAAAATCTGAATAAATAAACAAAATAGGTACAAACAGTTTATTATGGAGGGGAATATTATAACTCTATAGAGAATGTCCTTAAAAGCTCGATTAAATTAATTGCATATTGAGCAATTTCTGGATTCTCACTTTCTGTATAATCTATTAAGGAGTCCCAGGCTGGGAATTTCTGAATTATTTCAATAAAAGATGCTTTAATGTTATCATCTGTATATTCATATAAATGAACAAGATGATTGATGATTGTGATGACTTTGATTGTTTCTTTCGATGTTTCTAATATTTCAAATATGTATTGCAATATATCTGTTTCAAAAAAGAAAGAAATTAAAAAATCTGGACTTATATGCTGTATAAAGTAATACATGAATGCAACAAAAACACACTTTGTAGGCAATTGACTTTCTTTTGTAATGGAATGATATATCTCTAAAAATTCTTGGGAGCTAATCAAATTCAAACAAAATTGTGGATCGCATTGGCACAACATACACAGTGTGTTTAAAGAGGATTTCTTGTGCTCTTCGTTGATATTAAGTGATATTTCTTTAATCTCTGACCAATTGATTGAATTAAAAATTATTTCCTTTGAAACACTTATTTCGTTTGTTTTTGACAAAATAAAGTAAACTACATCCAATGCATATGAAATGAGATCTTGAACGTTCGGAATCTCAGGATCACCTGATAATATCGTATTAATTAAATAAAATATATTGGATTCATTAAAACATACCAATAAATGTGCATCTCCCGGCCACCTTTTCATCATTGATGGCATTCTTGTTATTATATCTGCAAAGCATTCATAAATATTGTTAGTAATCACTAAATTATAAACTTTCAAAATACTATCCATTTCTTCTGGATTCCATGGAAATGTTGATACTATTGAAGAATAAAAGCATAAAGTCTTGATTGGAAGAATATCTGTATATTCTTCTAATCTGTCATAAAAATTAATGATGTGATATGTGGGATATATTATATTGAAGTATATTTCTCTCGAAAATGCGATTATATGACCTAATGATCGAATGATTATTGCAAATTCTTGATGTCTTTCTATACTTTGTGACAATAAGTCCATATATAGTTGCACGAATCCCATATCTATCATAACGTATTCAAACATGTTTCTATATTGCAATAAAGAGGCACTACAAATTAAAGAATTTAATCTGATTTTTGGATCAGAAATAGTAATTAATTTTATCAAAATTCCAACAAAATCTACCTTAAATTCATCTGGGTAATCTTTTTCGCTTGGTTTTTCAAGTAAATTGTGTATATCAATCAAAAGATCGTTAATTTTGTTTCTAATCATTAAAACTGATTGTATTTTCGCTTCTTCTTCATCAGGTGCTTGAATTTCTCCCTTTATTTGAATTTCTGTCGGATATTGACGAACCTCAGATTCGAATTCTTCTTCCTCAACGCAATCATAGATTTGGAAGTACTTTTGCACTATGTCCGAAGAATTGTCGCTTGTCGAACTTCTTACGTTGACATTTTTCGATGATTTTACATTTGATTCTTTATAATCCATTGTCACTTTTATATTCTTCATTCTTAAAAATGCTGGCCTCGAACTGCCTGAGCTTGCGGAAGCATCACTCATATTACAGCAAAACAGATGCATAGAGTACATGACAGCCAGAGCAGAAATTCTTTTGAAATGCACTTAATGTAAAATTGACTACAAAACTCTGACATTTAGAAATGAATCAACAAGTTAATTTCATTGCTCTGAATACTATTATGAGGATTTAAAAAAAATATTGATGTCGATTCTCTCAAGTTGTTGACTCTTCATATCAAACACCACCAATATGTTAATATATACATATACACGAGCTGAATATCTTTAAATCATGATTTGGGCTTCTATTGTCTTCTACTGGGGTCAAAATCGTAAAAAATCACATCAAAGGAGCATGGTATTTATGAAAAGCGCCCTTGGATTTTAAGAGTTCAACGATTTCAAGAGACTCTGTTTCTATTGCAATTGATAATGGAGACTTATATCATAATGATGATAAATTGTGAATGATTGATTATTTTCATGTTGACATCGGCTCCATGTTCAACTAAATATTGAACAATTTCGAGAGACTTCATTTCAATAGCAATTGACAATGGTGTTAGCAGCTCAAGAATGTCATGGCATGGAGTTCGATTCTTGAGCTTGTCTTCTTGACGGAGGAAATGTGGTATACCGCCTTTGAACTATGGCGCAAAGTAAGAAGGCTCGGAGTGTGGTTCTTTAGGCACTAAGAATTGCTTATTGACCCCAGATTTCGACTTGGATCTGTTTCTTCAAGCATCCTTTTCATGTTAGAAACCCCATCAAGGCAATGAAAAAAAAATAATTTTAAACGGCCCTTTGAGCCACACAAAATTGTCCAATGTACGAACTAAATAGTGCCCCACTTTTTGACTAAAGGTATGATGAGTAAAAATTACTGATATTTAGAGGCTATACTTGCGGCTATACACCTTGGTAACTATGATCGACTAATACAAAAGATGTGAATAAAATTGCTTCTACAGATTTCGAGATATAAAAATGCATATAATTTGCTATTAAAAATTTTTAATTTGAATTTTTTTCGAGGCTTTTAGTTTTTAAAGACTTTGTAGATGAAATAGAAAGATTTTAAATAATAGGAGTGATCGTACAATATAAGCAGTATTATAGAAACTTGAGTACAATCTTGTATAAAGTAATAAAGCTGAAATCCCATGCATTGGAAAATAATCTTATATTTATGACGAATGAGAAGATATTACATTAATTTTCTTCATTTTCATATAATTCATTTAACAACAATCGAAAAAAGCCATATTTTTACAAAATCTAATTTCAGATGGTAAATAAAAACAATGTTTTGCTGAAAATAGAAGCATCAGCTGCAGTAACCAGTAGAAGGAAACACACACTATATTTTTTTTTTATGCGAAGTTTTGTTTAAACGGAATATTCGAATTGAGATCTCAAAAACCGTAGACCAGGTTTTCTCTGTACTACAACAGTGTCATAACTGTATGTTGTGGTTCATACTGTTTTCAAGCCATGGTCTATGATGCCTCGTTATGCTAACGTTTAAACTCGAAAATATAATAAGGTTATTAGTCACCAGCCCTTTTTTGACTCACCAGCGAGTTTTTCTCATAACTTTATATTTTTAGGTTTTAAATATATTTCATTGATAAGAAAAGTGATGAAATAAGGTTCTCATAATTTAAACATGATATTTTTGTCAAATTTGTAAACTTAGACTACATTGTCACTTCAATTTTCATGGACATGATCAACATATTCGAAGCAAACATTCCAAGAGTGTTCGCAGTAGATACATCTGGATCAACGGCAGGATGTGAAAACTATTGGAGGCTTGTTGATGATGTGATTAAAACTTTTTGGAGAGAAGGAGATATAATTATCGATTGGAATTCAGAAGCTTCAATTGTCAATGTAAAGGAATTTGCTCTGAAAATTTTACATCGCGAGGGATGTGGAGGAACAGAACCACAAACCATTCTTGAGTTTTCGGAGATTTTTGAAAAGTTGCATCATTTATTTTTAATCACTGATGGTCAAATTGGTTCAAGAGATATCAAAAAATGCGATGAAATAATCACCAGTCAATATAATCATAAATTCTATGTCACTGCAATTATCGTCGATTCACGCCCAGATATATCAGTTGTGTGCCCATTTACTCGTGGAAGAGTTAATCAAGTTTTTACATCCATTAATGAAGATGATTTCAAAGAGGAGTTTTGCTTGACTGCTGCTGATTACATCTTCTTTGAAAATCTTGAGCAGATCAGTACACTTGAAGATTTCAATAATAACTATGAAAAAATCAAATCGGTGCTTACAAATCTTTTGGTTGGAAAGCCAGGAGATGTCGCTATTAAGAATAGGTTGATTAAATTGCGAGATTCAATTCTTTACAAGAATAATGATAGCAAACCAATCTCATCAGTAGAGTTAGTTAAATCACTTTATGCAAATGATCAAGCATCAGCAAGCAAAATAGCAAACGGCATCGCACTAAAATACTATAGTTCTCAACAAGAAGATATTACAAAGTTTGAAACCCTTATTTCGATCGCTTCAGGTGCTTTGAAAGCAGTTTTTGGCATTTCTCAAATTAAATCTTTACGAGCAGAGCGTGCCGCTGATGTTGAAGAGATGGACATTGAAGAAGTCAACGATATGTCTCTTGAAAATCCTGAGACTCCAGTACTCGTTCTTCGCCGTTCAAAGAATCTTCTTTCACACTTATCTAAAGAGAGAACTAATCAAATGATCGACTTCCCACTTAATGCCCTCAGAAATAAGTGTGCAGTCGAGCTATTTTGTAACAAAATCTGCAGTCTAACAACATATCAGGAATATGTTTCTGAAGTTTCAGGAGCGGGTCATTCAAGAGCTCATTTCCATGGAGAGAAAGTTTTTGGTCCTATACCACTAGGTGCAGATCTAACACATGTAAAAATGGCGAATTCGACATTGATGCAGTTTGTGGCTAGTGGCAAGAAGCTTGGAAACCCAGATTTTTGGTTCTTCACGCTTTATTTCTCTTTGAAGATGAAGGGCGATCCAAATGCTAACTTTATGATTCCACAGATTAAATGGCGTCTCGCTCATCGACGTTCAACAGTTTCATTGACTGGCGCAAAGAACTTTGTTCAAGTCTATGCTCCAATACAGGTTGGCATCTGGTACACACTAAACTCGATGGAATTCACTGCAATCGACCCAGCAAATTCGCCATTCTTCTTCCATTCGAAGCACATTGAGTTTTTGAGAGATCTTTACGAACTCACAGATCTTCCACCACTGCCCGAAACAGTTCAATATCCCATTAGGATAGCCAAACTCAAGAACTATCTCCATTCCCAGGCACGCAAGAATCCAAACGAATTCGAATCATTCAAGAACTCAGTTTTGTTCAGAACTGTCACTATTTCAGATCCATCAATGAAGATTCCAATTGATGGCATTCCAAATTGTGATACGGTCATTGATAATTACACTCATGATGAGATCAGTTTCATGGTTCAGATCATTGACAGGAATAAAGCAGCTCACATTATTCCATACCCAACATCGCCACCACCAAGTCATCCAGTCGAAGAAATCAGAGAGTGGCCAGAGTATCATTTCGTTCCGTTCGAGATTCATCCAAAGACGATGCGTCCGCCATTGACTGCTGATCAATTCATTGCATCGGGCGATAATATCCATGTTCCATGGACAAAGATTTACGCGAAGGCAGTGAAGGCATACAATGACTTCCCGACAAGAGATCAACTCGCATACCAGGCTTACAAGCATTTTGTCCTATCTGGAAAGAAACACACGTTGATGCCAGATGTCCTTGAAATATGCACAATGGTGATCCAAGCATATGCACCAGTTGTTTCAAATGTTTCAACACAAGAGTTCTTTTATTTATTCCAGAAATCAGCAAACAGAAATCAGCGCGCTGAAATGGAAAAGAATAAAGATAATTTTTATTTTTTCACCATCTTTTAGTTTTTTAAAAGCAACGTAGACATTTATTTTATCTAGTTTATACTGCGTCTATTTATCGTATTAACATGTTATAAATAAAATTTATATTGATAAATTCTTGCTTTTAATTGTTAGTTTATAACATGCTATGAAATATAATACTCAAAGTTACTGTGTCATGTTTCTAGTTATAAAATAGATCACTCGGAGAATATGATTTTCATTTGAAAAATTGGAGCCGTTTCATCAAACAGTCTACTACAAACAGTTTAACTATAATATACATACAAACAAAAACAAACAATATATGAGAATACTATCATAAGTAACGTGATTGAAGCAAATCACGTCGTTTTGAGGCTGCTACTGTTGCTAATTTGTAGAAATGGACCCAAAGCCAGCCCCACATCAGGTCACCTTTGACAATCTTATAATCAAATCTTTGCTCTAAGAGTTTGCTGATTCTCACCATATTCTTTCTCATATTCATTCTCCTCTGTCGACTTGGAAGGCTCATTGCGAGAGGAATTTGTTGTGGCTTTAATGCAGGAACTTGAATCAATATATTCGAATAATTAACAAATAATCCTTCAAAAGGAAATCGAATTTCGTCACTCAAAACAATAGGAATGCAAAGTGTCCTGAATGTGTCAAATAGTCTCTTTGTTGTCGGTCCATCACCATGTGGCACGCAGCAAAATTTCGAATTTAACATCATTCTTGAAAAATTATAATTGTAAACACCTGAAACAGGGTCATATCTTCGCGCATCGATAACAATTGAGTGTGGAATATCGCGCATCACCGATGCCATTCCTTGACGAATTGGTTGAGCAATCACATCGAATCCAGACAAATCTATCTGTCCGATGAAGAACGTTGATATGTGCCTATTTGATTCCGACTTAATATCGAACAATTGCGGAATATTTGAGGTTAGAGGAAAATTAATATTCCTCCAGGACTCTCTTATCCTATCTCTCGAGTAGTTATAGTTCACATCACCGAGTGTCATCATCGACGGCAGTTTCATTTGCTGTTCAATCGTTATAGGGATGTTATTTTGTGAAAAAAGCATCTGAATGAACGCGTGATCGATGCCATTGTAGCGGTCAAAGTATTTACCCATCGCCCTGAGCTGCGGAATAATAACGTTATCGATATCTGCGTATTCTCTGAGACCGTTAAACAACGCTCCAAAGAGAGGAATGTAAAACAAGTCGGCTTCTTCGGGGTCAAGTGTTCTGTGTTCGTATGTCTCGAGAGATTTGAACGCAATGTATTCAAATATCGTTGTATGCGCAAGGCCAAGTTGAATTCCTCGCAAATATTGGTTTTCTTTGATGTAATCCTGCATCGGTAGCGACAGGTTGTGCATGTATACTTTGAGAGGAGGTATCTTGTCTAAGAAGAATTCATAGTGTTTTGTCAGACAATTCTTATTTTCGTGCTCCTGGAGGTGCAACCTCACGATGAAGCATCCAATGATGATGGCGCAGAACGAAACCCAGTACGAAATCATCTGAGTCCACCGGTTTGCGTCCAAAAACATTTTTTGTTTAGTTCAGCTCAATTTTTTCTGAGAGCCCAGATATTTATGTTTATATCTCATAATAAAACAGAAATAGGATGAAATTGATTTATAAAAGTGACGGACTTAACGGACAATATAAATGATTTTGCAAGCCTCAATGTCACGTTTTTGTAAACATTGTCACGTTTATGTTACAAAACTTTGTATTTTTGCTTACTATACAAAAATAGATACCCTTTATAAAACTTTACATGACAGAATTTGGCATGTAAAGTTGCCATAATTAAATAAAAAGCGGTTGATTTTTATGTGGTTTGATGTCAATATTTCGTATATAGATCCTCTATGTAAATTTTGATCCATTTCTTTGATAATATTATATGCAACCTTGAATACACCTTATTCCGGAAAGTGGTCGAATCACAATGGATTGATGAAGGAGTTCCAATTTGTGTTATATTGCAATATATACACCTCTATATGCTCAATCATATGAACCTTTTAGAATCATTTAATGCTGTTGTATTATGTCTTTTGATCAATCATAAGAGTTTGATGATTGGCAAAGTCCATACGACATTATCTTTATCACTGTTCACTATCATGAGCCATTTTTCATTGTTATAAACTAATTATATATCAAGTAGAATGCATCGATTCATCATAATTTACAATTTGATCATTTTTATATATCTCAATTCTTATGCGTAATGATATACAGCAACAATTGGAATCATTTTAAATGAATATATTGATTGAGTTCTATATCTATTGCAGCTGTAAGCATAATTAATTATTCAATAATAATTAGAAATTAAGCAATTTATGTGTTTAGATAATCTAAGTCATAAATTTCAATTTGAATCAAGACATTAAAACTATTGACTATATAATGAATATGAGCTATCCATTTTATATGAAAATAATTTTAATATGTAAAAAATGTTGTATTGGAATTATATCATTTAAGTGAACATATATAAATAGTTTAGATCATTTATTTAACACAGCGTGGTTTCAAGTTCATTCCTCCACAAATCATAGCAAGGAGTAAATAGAAGACAATAAATATAACAACACACCAGAAGAAGAGCTCCTTGTAGTACTTGCAGCGCATTTGGTTCTTAAGCTGTGTCGAAGCAGCACGAAAATCTTCGCTATTCGATAAGAGTTGTTGAGATTTGTCATCTAAGTCTTCTAACTGATTTCCACGATCATAGGCCTTTGTCATAGCGTTAGTAAGTTCAGCTTGAGTCTGCTCCAATGTTTGTTGAATAACTTTAGTCTTGGAAGCAGGATTTGCGAATGTTCTTGTGAAGTCACCGAAAGCTTCAGCGAACTGCTTGTCGTAGCAGTGGCTTGTTGTCGTTCCTGATGATCCTAATATTGTTGCGCCCCATCTCCTTGAAATAACATCGAGATAGTTAAGAGGGACGCGACGATCTTCTGTCTGCTGTGTAACGCACGCAAACACTAGTGAAGTAGTCGATAGATATGAAAATACGTGATTTGATGAAATAACTTGTTCTGTTCTAGCGGACGCTTGTGGAAGTAACTTCAAAATTTCCTTCTCGAAGTCGATTTTGTCGGCAACGAAAGAGGCAATAATCGTCCTGTCTTTCGCGACGGCAGCATAAAGAATCGTCATTTCTATAATGAATATAAATCGAAATTTTCATCATTTTTGGATTCTATTTCTTGAATATTTTATATACCCAAAATTCTAGGACTGGAATACGCTTCGATAAAAGTGAAAATCGTTCTGACTTTACAAATATTTACTTGTCAAAATCTTTAATTTTACTATTCATCACATACCATTATCATCTTCAATCATTCCTCCATACAAGCATTTTAAATCTCAAACATCATTAGGATATATGATAATATATTTTTGATCAAAAATATTTTTAAACTAAATATATTATCCTTTAAGATATAGCATTATGTGGCTATTTTTAAAGAAAAATAACATCTATTTACAATCATATATTACTAAACAAAAACATATTGAATATAAAACAATAATATTACTTGTCTTTCTACTTTTTGTACTTCTTAAGGCCATATAAGAAGCATCTTCCTATTAATCTCTTCTTCTTTTCATAAACATCGATCATTCCGAATTTTGTGCCGTGTGGTGCGATAATACGCGCTTTCTCTGGATCGAATTTTCTTGGCAGGAACAAAATAAGTCTCATTTCGCCATTAACACAAGCATTACACACAGCGTGAGAAAGTGATTCGATATCAAATGGAAAATCATCAAGAGTTTCAACAGCATAGCCAGGCCCACCCCATGGAGGAGAGCAGAAGACAAAACGCGCTGTGTTCTTCTGTTTGCTGAGGAACTTAATCACATCTGCTTTCACGAATTCAGTATTTTCTCTCACATTGCAAACTTGTGCATTTTTCTTAGCACACACAATTCTGTTTGCGGATGTATCAACACCAATGACAAATGAATTCTGTATAGAAGCTGCAAATGCTGTTGTATTGCCTCCAACTCCACAACAAGCATCAATTATAATCGATGAATCATTTGGATAATATTGATCAAGAGAAGCTGCGATGTGAATTGCTGAGTCCCATGGTGTTACACTGAAAAGACCAGTAATATCAGTAACAATACCATCATCAAAATTAGGCCAAAATTCATATCTTCTATTCCAATATCTGTTAACGGAATACAAGTTTAATGATCCATTTTCGGACTCTGGGTCTAAATACAAAGGATTTTTTGCAGAATAAATTGTTGGATCTTCTTCTTCTGCATATGAAACTGTCCATGAGCTTTTTGTATCCTCTATAGTCGATATTTGTTTTGTTTCTGACTCATTTTTTTGAGTATCTTTGCTATTTTCCATTGATTTTTTAAAAATGGCAAAAATCCTCAAATTTACGTGTCATAATTTCGAATGA
The DNA here is from genome assembly GCA_023091735.1 of Trichomonas tenax. Classification (NCBI taxonomy): domain Eukaryota; phylum Parabasalia; order Trichomonadida; family Trichomonadidae; genus Trichomonas; species Trichomonas tenax. Next base: position 16,205 of record JALKBU010000933.1, read on the forward strand.
GAATGATTTACATGGCATCTGTGTTAATTTTGATTGCATTTTGCCAAAAAATATTTGTCATATTGAAATGAAATTTGTCATTTTTGAGATGTTCACCCTCAAGCTAGAGCAGAACATTATTAGATACATTTTCTTGCCCACAACATTAATAACACTTATCGCCATCATTATCACTACATGTGTTCCATTTAAAAAGATACCAAGAACTATAGTTTTAGCAACCTGGCTATTTGAACCAACTTTATTAGTCGAAATTATATTATCAATATGTGTTCTTGTCATAGGATTCACTGGAGCTACAAAATTCAACAGATGCTGGCAAATTTCTTACACATTTTTTGTTGGTTTGATTCTCATCATTGCAATCCTCGCCCTTCTTGCTGTAAATTCTATTACATCATCTGTCGACTCCATTTATGGCAAATTCTGGGATAAGCTAACAATTTATGAATACATTCAAAAAATGCAAGTAGTATTTGAATGCGAAAATTTCACTGACACTAACGAAAGTGCTGGTTGCCGTGGAAAAATGATTAACTCTCTTTCAAATTATACAATTCTCGCAAAACGCTATATAACTGCTTCTCTTATTGTAATGGTTTTATACTTCGTGTTCAACATTCTTTTAGCTCTATTTGTATCTTTGAAAGAAGATAAGAACGAAGCCATCGAAGATGAAGAATGATTTAATCACTACTTTAGACTACTCGTTTGTTATTATTCTATCTGCCTTTCTGATTTTAAACTTTTTTATAATTTAATATAATTTTTTTTGTAATTTAGAGGTATGAAATATTGTTTAATATTCAATTTATTAGTTTATGCGAAGCCAATTTCAGTAGCAATGTTCATAGCTTCAACATCAGCTGGGAGACGGATGTAAGCCTTCTTAACAAACTTGGAGGTGATAACAGTGCAAACCTTGATTGGCTTAACCTTGTAGAGGCGGTTGAAGGCAGCAGCAATCTCTGTCTTTGTAGCCTTGATATCAACCCAGAAAGTCATTGTGTTCTCGTTCTCAATCTTAACTGTGGACTTATCTGATGTGACTGGGCCGCGGATGATCTTGTAGTCGTTGCGCTTAAGGGAGACTGGCTGAACAGCCTTGTGCTCGTATACTGGGCGCTTTGGAAGAACCTGAGCAGCCTTCTTGCCGAACTTTGTGAAGTTGCGTGTCTTGGTGACCTCCTTCTTCTGGCCTTGAGCGAGAGTCTTTGCAGCAGCTTGAGCCTTGCCGGACATGTTAGGGAAAAGGAAGGCCAAAACCGCCGATGGAGCGGTTTTTCGATTTTTTCGGTCAATATTCGATATTTTCGCAATTGATTGTGTTATTTGTGTTCTCTATATATTTTGCCATCTATCCGTATGATTTTTAACTTAATAATATTTTGAATCTGAAATAATCGTTCTATACCACATCTCTTCTACAATCTCTAATTTCATCATATTTCTCAATAATTCTCATTTCTCATTAATACATTCATTGATTTAATGTTATATATTATGTGCATTCAACTGGGAATCATTTTTTACTTATGTGCTAATAAGGTTATTTGCATGGCAAAAATTCCAAAGCTGTAAATTCCAGCAATATTAATCTAATTGTTCGATAACTTTTATATAGCAACATTATACACATGTTGTAGAAATAAATTATTGTTATTTTATATAGCAATATTGCATATGTCTGATTGATTCAATTTGAATTTGCTCTTACAAAAACAGATTTAACAATATAATTAAGCGCATTATATCTACCATAGTCCATTTATTATGTTTTCATTAGTTAACTTATCATAAGAAAGCTCAATATTGATGAGAGAAATGAAAGAAAGTAGAGGGGTTTCAACTCTCTATTTTGACCCCTGGCCGCTTTCAAGCTACCAGACTTAGTGTTTAAGCTTGCAAAGGCACGATGATACTTACACTCCTTTTGAAATTCACAATTCGCCTTTTTAACAAAGATGCAAATCATATTCTTAGTGAAAGGTGCTTTTTAACACGAGAAGCATTGAGAATATAACACACAAGCTATTTTCATCAATATTATCATACTAAAACCTCGATCAAAAGCCTTTATCGTTGATATCGAAATTCAATTTCGTCAAGAATCCGAAATAAGACTGATCAAAGCTTTCCAAATTTATACGTGAGTAATATGTAGTTAGAATTTCATATACAATTATTAATATTGTATGAACTTCTAATTTCAAAATGTCGATTTACAAGTTTGAAAGTATTTTATTTAATGAAATGCAATATATTGTCTTTGCAACTAATCCTGCATAAAATGAGCTTATTAATTTAACCAAAAAATGGGACTGGGATAAAATAGAACAACGTGCTTTTCTGACATGTAACTTATTTTGATATGTAAAGTCAGTATGTCAAATATAAAGGAAAGTGACATGTTTGGGCGGGAAAAAATGGAAAAGTGTCAATAGGTTGAAATGGATTGAACTCAATGTTGGAAGCCAAAGAAGACTTCATTATGAGTAGTTGTGGCCTCATTGTGAAGGATGACCTGGTGATCTAGCAGAGATGCATCCAGATGCCTATTCAACAGAATCATGATTCGATGCATGGCGAGGTCGGCCTGAGACTTCCAAAGCCCTCGAATGGTCAAGCCAGGCCCTATCAAGAACCCACTTATTGATTCAATTTTTAATACACATTACATTTTCACTTTTGATATTAATAAATTATTTTTTTCTATTTTTTATTTTTTCACAGATACCTTTTTCATTACAAGATTATTTTCATATTATTACTTATCCTCATAATTATTAATATATCATTAAATTCATAATTAATTGTTCTTGAATCATGAATTAGATAATGTTTTCATATTACGTTCATTTTATATACTGATTTATATTATTTGGATTCTCAATTTGATCCTTATATTCTTTGTAAAATTCGTTTTTTACTAAATTTTTATTTTTATCTTCAAACTATTTGTTTATAATTCATATTTACCATGCAAAAAGGGATAATTTCGACCGAGTTTCTTGGTTTGGAGTGCAACAAAAACTTGCAATGAACTACGTTTATGGTCTTCATACTCAGCGTGGAGTTTCAATCTATAAATGTCAGTATTGTTTAGACTACAAAGATATTTATAACACTTTTTATAAAGGTGACAATTTGCTCGAGCAAAAAGTGACGGTTTATTCATGAAAAGTGACTTTAAGGTTCAATGTCACTTTTTGATGTTCACTTTTGTCCTAGACTCACCAAAAAATAAATAGCAAAATATTTACTTTAAATAACAGGATAATTATTCTCGTAACACCTCATACATGTCATCTCTTACATCACAGTTTGCTTCTTTAAAAAAACAAACACAAAAGGACTTAGATCTTGTTCAGTAATATTAAGACGAATCTTAACAGGGTGCAGCACATTTTCTTCCTGTTGCATCTATAATGAGCCTATCAGAAATACGTTTTTTGGAGTGATCCGTTACATTGTTTTGTGCCAATTTGTTTGTTGAATATAGTATTATTTCACAATTTGATATTGGAAAAACTTGAAATTAATGCAGATTATCATTAAAAATAATATTGCAATTTCAAAAAAGTTTTTTTTTGTTTTCATGAATACCAATAATATCGAATATTGCATTTATAATGAATGGCAGTATTGCTTTAGAGCTTTGCACTTCAATGTATATCATAGAAATGAAAGATCTCAGAATGATCATGTAACAATAGTATATTAGAATGTGCTATTCAGTCTATAATAGTGTGTCCTGATGTGGTTGCGATCCTTCACTTGAAAAGAACAATATTATCTGGATCAAATGAATCATTGATGATATTTCTAAAAACTAGATTTGCATATTAATGCTAAAGTATTAATGGTGTCTTTTTGTCGATTTATTTTTTGGAAAGAATCTGTAAAGATTGCATAAAAATAAAAATTCGTTTTTTCTTTAAAAATTCGAAATTTAGCTCGAGTGTCAGAAGTAACCAAAAGTTCAGAAATAAAAACGCTTAATTTTTGGTCTATGAATTAGTAATCATATGCATAGCATTTTTGTTTACCTACCAACATCTCACTTTTGTAACCTAAGTGTACTTTTAGTTGTTTATTCTAATTACAGTATCATATGTGTATTCTAAATATATAATTATTTTTGAAAAAGGACCAAAAATTGAGAGTTGAAACACCTTTAAAAAAGTTGGAGGAGTCTATGACAAAAGTGAACACCAAAAAGTGACAGGGAAACCTTAAAGTCACTTTTCATGAATAAACTGTCACTTTTTGCGCGGGCAAATTGTCACCTTTATAAAAAGTGTCATAAATATCTTTG
>JALKBU010000934.1:0-20521 GCA_023091735.1 Trichomonas tenax
ATTTCAACGTTTGACTCTGGAAGGCTCGACTATGAACTGGATTGATAATCCAACGAAGCACTATGATAAGGCCCAAGCCAATCCATAGTCGAGCCTTCCAGAGTCAATCATAGCAAATGTTTTCATTTATATTAAAATTCACTACTGACACCTAATTATGTTATAACATAATTTACATGTCAAAATAATGTCAAATCTGATATGTAAGTTCGCCACTTTTCATGACACATTATCATACCCTACAATAATTATAATAATAAGATAATATCAATAAATAAAATTTGATATTATGAAATAAATGAAAATAATAGATTGCCATATAAGTGGATAGTATAAAATTACAAAAATTATCGAAAAATAATGAATATTTGAGGAAAAAACTGGGAGTTAAAAATTATGAACGTTTTTCTTTTGTCACTTTTCTAAGTTCGCTAAATTCGATGTCGTCTGTTGTTTCCTCTTCGCAGCTCGGAACTTACACGTCCAGTCACGGAGGGTCCACAGTATCAGGCAGCACCGATCGCGAGGATTTCACTCCGACACAGGAAAATCTCGACACAATGAAAAACAGAATTGAAACGTTTAGAATAGAGAACGCCCTTCTAATCGAATATGCGCGCCAGAAAGGCACCGATTTGCTTCCACAAGGAACAGTTATTGAGCCTAACGTACACGCGCATTACAAGTTTACGAAGAAACGATATACGCCACTTCCAATCGCACGCAAACTTGAAATAGCTAAATATGTTAACGATCAAATCGACAAATCCATCGCAGAAGCATCTAAAAAATTCAATGACGATATTGAGCAAAGTCGCGCGCAGTTGATACAAATTCAAGTGCGTGAGAAGGAGCTTGACAAGGAAAAGGCACAATTCCTTCGCGAAGTATGCGAAGAATCGAGAGATGAGCGTACAGGAAAAATTATTGGCGAAAAGATCCTTAAATGGTACGATGACACCGTCAAAATGAAAGAAACAAAGAAGGAAACACTTATCCTTAAGAAACAATCAATGAGCGCGAAAATCAAACAGACAAACGCAAGACTCGAACAGAAGAAAGATTTGGGCGAAAAACTTCAACAAGTCGACTATGATCAACTCCAAATCGATAATGAAGCGTATCAGGACCAAATTGCAGAGCTTTCCAAGAAACTATCAAAACTACAGAAGACATCATCATCAGTTGTTTCACGCCTTCAAAATGCACGTTCTCTTCTTGCAGACGAAGAAAAAGCCTGCGCAACAATGCAGCAGAGCATTGAGCAGAAGCAGAAGGCAATCCAGAAATATGAAAAGGAAGCGTCTGGTGTCGAAGAGGACCACGAAAAGCTCATCGCTAGTAACGAAGAGATTGCAACAAAGAAGTCAGAATATCGTGTTCCAGATGTCACAGACTATATCGATAAGAAGGCGAAGATATATGAAACACAGAAGATTATTAAGAATTGGGAAAGAAAAGTCCAGTTAGCTGCTATGAATGTTAAGAGATTACAGAAGGAATTCGAGGAGATCGACACTCCAAGAAAATAAATCTTTAAATGTCAATTTGCTTATTATAAAAACTTTATTTTATTCTTTGATATAATGCATTATATGAGATAGGAATTATACAAAAATATATTAATATTTAAAATTCATTTAGATATTGACATATTTTCCCCGATGTTATCATTTTTAATATTGGTGAAAACGAACATTCATGTCGATATATTTTCTATATTTGTCGATATCTAAATGAGGCTATATTTGTTTCTATATCTATAACAAAATATCATTTTAATCATGATGAAAAACATATATATATATGATCTATTGATGTTGACCTATGATGGTGTTAATGCATTGAATGAATTGTTCATATAATCCTTCATCAATTGTTTGTGCATAACAATCTTTCATTTGGATTAATTTTGAAACTGCTGCATGAAGTGCTGGAATTTGAGATGCTGAGTATTGCAATTGCGATAAGTTCACCATCATTCTATTAACTTCTGTATCATCCGTAGGTGGGAAGTTCTCTAAAACAAACGCTATAATTTCTTCTTTTGGTAATCTGACTGCCAATGTTGACATCAAACTTGCAATGTTTGATTTTGCATTATCATCACATTTTTTTAACCATCCCAGTGTTCCTTCAACATATTTGTCTATATATTCATGAGAACTTGGATCACTGAATAATATAAGATTCATCAAGAATGTTGCGTTTTGGAATGTTTCAGGGAAATCTCGTTGGAAAATAAGCTCCAAAATTTCTGCAACGAAAATCAAAAAGTTTTCAAATGTTGCCTCGTATTCTTGTAAATCAATTAAAACTTCAAGAAAAGAATTCAAAGCAAAGTCCGGAACTATTGGTAAAATCTTGTCTTTTAACATAATAAAGTAATCCAAACTTTCTCTACGACCTCTAAGTAATCCAAACTTTATCATTTGTATGATAGGCATGAAAATCATATAATTTGGATTTTCTATATAGCTTCCAATGAATGGATCAACGATTTGATCGAATTCAGCAACATCTTTGTTCAGCAAGTTGTCTAATAAAATATTTGATATCTCTTTCGCTAAAGTGAAATAACCTCTGTCATCATCTATAATTAAAACTGTGTTAAGACCGTACGTTACAATGTTAAGAACATCAGAATGATTAAAATGCTTTGCAAGTTCTGATAACGCAGGGGCAATACTTGTTAAAGCATCGAAGTTCCTTGTTTGGAATGATTGATTCAGATCGTTCAATAAATCGCCAATTGCAAGGAAATCACCACTTCTCAGCATATAAAATGCTCTAACAGGAAGTGCATAAACCTCAAGAATTGGAGTTTCAAAACGATATCGGCATAAATTAGAAAGAAATTCGACAATTGTGGAATCAAGTAAAATATTTCTCTCTCCTTGATAATTCTGCAATATATTACTTATTACTTGAAGAACAGTTATATATAGTGAAAGATTATCATTCGGGCTTTCAATCATTAATTGACAAAGTCCAAATAAATCATTTTGTATTATATTAAATGTTTCAGTTGAAACTTGAGCTACTTTGACAACAATGGAACCAGCAAGTGAAAGAGCGCTTTCATACAATTCTTGATTTGAAGGTTCGTAGACAGCAGCCAAAATTTTAAATACTTCAGCTGCGATTTCATCAGAAATAGAAGCCGAAAACATAACGATTGAACATAGTAATTGAATAAAAAGCGAATCAACGCTTGTTTCACTATTAATTGAACGAATATATAGTTCTAATAAAGGTGTCATGTCCAGATTCTCTTTAAGTATATCATTGATGCAATCAACATATTGTATTCTAATATCTTCTTTTCCGAAAGCCATCCATAACAATTTTTCGATCATCGATAAATCATTTGATTGATATGATATTGCTCCAACAAGCTGCAGTGAAGAAAATATTATTTCATCATCAAGTTCATCATTATGTTCAACTAGATATGGAAAAATTCTTTCATTAAATGTGTCATGATATACCGAACTTACTTCTGAAAAGTAAATATATCCTTCGTATAAAATTCTTATAACTGTAACAATATGTTCGAAATCTTGATTTTCTAAGCACTCGAGACACTTCTGGTGTATCAATAAATGAGTATCAGTGATATATCTCAGTTTTTCAATAATGCTTCGAATGTGTTCTTTTGTTGTTTCTTCGTGCGCCATTTCTATTGCAGTTATTATTACGCCATCAATCATCCATTCTATCTCATCAGGAGAATAAACATCTTCTGTCTCTATAGTGGATATAACGTATTTAAACAGTGTGAATCTGATGTATGGTTCGATTTCATCACTTGTTAAAATTTGTTTTAAATTTGGTTTAAATTGACTAATAATGCTTGGAAAATGAATTAAAATCAGACCTAGTGTTGATATAAGGATTAGCCTGAGATCATTTGGTAGAGTGAGAATGTTATTAAAGCAATTTGACCAATGAGTCCAAATTATTTGAAGATTATTTTCAATAAAATCTTCATCTTTGTTTTCCATCTCATTAATCTTAGTGAGAACAGAAGCATATAAGTGAGTAAGCTTGATAAATGTTTCACCAATCGATTCTATTGTTTGCAAAATACTAACTAAATTTTCAAGTATGATAAAGCTATTTTGATACAAGTATTCGTCTGGCAAACTATTAAAAATGCTATCTATAGATATCAATTTGTATAAATTCACATCTAAATTATCGATAAATGTGATTAACCAGTCTAACAACGGTTTAAAAGCTATAATATTTGGGTAAATGATATCTATCATGATGTTGAATATTTTCTGTTTTATAAACTTATCAGGCATCCTTTCTAAAATTTCCAATAAAGTAAATTGTATAAAATCTCTCTTTCCTTGATCCAAAAGGTTCCACTGTAATCTTATGGATTTGTGTAGATATAAATATGCGAGTTCTGTCGTAATATCTTCATCTGAATTATTAATAATATTGAAGAAAAGCTCAATAATTTGATAATATTCGATCCTTTCGAGAATCTGTTTCGTTGCAGCAGCAATTATATTGTTATCAGGGCTCAAAGTTAATTTTAATAATTGAACCAATTCAATTGACTGATCATCCATTTATAAAAATGAACTTTTTGGCATTTTTTATATTATAGTCAAGACATTATATATTACATCTAAAAGAGAAAATTTGAATTTAATTGTTTAATGGATAAGTAAACGATTAACCTCAAATGATAATCATTTACATTGTATTTAGTTGATTTGTAGTAATTATGGACAGTAATTAAGTTTATATAAACATTTTTCATTCAAGTATGTTCAAATTTCTTGAATATATAAATGTAGATATATGTAGTCTAGGCTCAGTGTAAGAAGATATGCTTCTAATTGAAATTCTAAAACAAATAATAATTACTAAAATTGGTTGGCCAAGAAACCCAAAATTGAGGAAAGTAAGATTATGTAATTAAATCTATTGATCATGGGATTGAAATATCGAAAAAAAATTACTCATTTCCATATTCAGCTTCAAATTCATCATATTCATCGTCTTCTTTAAAGTATGCGTGCTTCATTGCAATGAAATCCAATTGATCGAATCTTGTTGAATAATTTACTAAAACTGTGATTAAATCGGAAACACTGTTGACATCTTGGCCTAATTCATTCATATTGTCCGCATATGTCTCATCAATATGTTTCAACTTCGAAATGGCCTCGAGACGTTTACAGCCAAAATCTTTTCGTGTTTGTTCATACATTTGTATTAGAGATTCAAACTTTGACAGGCATAGTTCGGCTTTGCTTAATTCTTTTTCTGCTTTATCATATTCTTGGCTTCGAATTTTGACTTCTCTCTCAAGCTCTGATAATCTTTTTTCATATTCGTTAGTCACCTTTGCCATCTCCACTCTTTTATTATTTGTACTAACATATCTACTTTTCAGCATTGTATAATCGAAAGTAGCTTGTTTGTCGCCCATTTTCTCTTTTTGACAAATAAATTCCGAATTGATATTATTACGTGTCAATAATATAGTATTTCTGACAAATAAAATATTTTACAAAACAAGACAAATAATCGAAAAATTCTGACAAATAAAATATTTAATATGTCATATTTCGAATTTTGTCATGTAATTCGGCATATTTTTATGACTGAAGCCGAAGCATCATCCCAGCTCTTAAACAGTGTCATTTTAAGGAATTTAAATATCAATAATCCACTTCCTAAAGATGAGCTAGTAAATAAGATTTATGAAGCTCTAAAAATTTCAATATCATTTGAAGATTTTGCAGAGAAAACAAAAGGTATGTTTAATGATTACAATCAGTATGCACAAGCTACAGTGTTCAGACTATACGTCACTCCTCAGGTTCCAGGAGTTTTCAATTTGTTCAGAAATGATCCTGAAATGAGGTATTCTTATACAAAAGTTAAGTTCATTATATATGTTGCAGGATTGGAGCCTCAGCAGAACGAAATCATGCCACTTTTCTATGAATTTTGTTCAATTGGAGAAATTGTTGGTATATTTTGCAATGTTGAAAAAAGATATGCCCTCATTCGATTTAATGCAATAGAAGAATGCTTTGCTGCTGTTTCATCACAAAAGAAGATTTTTAATAATGAATTCATTAAAGTTGGATACGCTTCTGACATAGATTTATACCTTAAAGAAGAAAATGAGAAATATACTTCAGAGAGAATCAAAAAAGGAAAAGAAATTACTAAATTCGCAGATAAACTATCAAGAAAAGAAATGAAAAGGAAATAATCGAACGTTGACCATAAATCAAGTTATGTATTGCATGTTTTAAGTGTAACGGCTCAAAATATCAAAAAATAGGCATTTTGACTCAAATTTATTACTAATGAGGTGAAAAATAATTCAATTACATTATGTTAACGATCCCCAAATTCATATTCTATCGGATTTCACAACTATGCAATGTTCAAATTGATGAAAAATAAATTATCAATATATATTCATTTAACTAGATCATACACATATAAATATATAAATATTCAACTTGGATAAATAGAATATATGATCAATTCCGAAAATAAAATATATTTACAAACAAAATAAAAATTAATCTGTGAGATCGAGAATTGGAGGTTCAGATCTAAGCTGCTCCTGCAACTTATTGATGAGCATGATTCTTTCATCAAGAATTTCTTTTTCATGCATGTATTGCTGATGAATCGCTTCAAAACCAGCGTTCATCATTCTCATTATTGTGTAAAATGGATCTTCACCAGGTCTAGCTTGATTAGCAACCGATGCGGCGCCTGTTTCATAAAGATTTAGCATCGAATCTTCTTGAACTTTCTGCGCATCGAAGTTGAGCATTAATTTCGCCTCGTTGTCAGCCATATCATCTAACCAGTCTATTCCTGTTCTTCCACTCTCTTCAAGCTCTGCGTCTGCTTCACCAATTTCATCGCAAAAGTCTTTGGCGCATTGTTTTCGAAGCAATATTGACTCTTCAAGAACAGAAAGATTAGAACTTGGTTTGATCGGTTTTGGTTTTTCTGTTCTCGCTGTTTGTGGACGAGTTTCTGGTTTATTTTCTTTTGCTGCTGTTCGAGATGGACCTCTGGATGTGGCTGGAACTTCATTTTTAGTGACTTTATGTTGAATAATTTGATCATTTTTGGCTTTTGTGTCTTTGATTGTTCTATGATCACGCACTGTCTGAACATTCTTTGCACGCGCTGTTGTTGGTGTGATTTCTGGTTCATTGTGAATTTCGCCAATTTTCAACTTTGAAATAGGTAATTCTTTTGCTTTAATGTCTTTAGAAGGATATTTGTTGACTCTGGCAGTCGTATGACTCGATTCGGCATCACTTTGGCTAAGAATATTATTTAATTGCAATTCTTGAAGCGCTTTCATTGCTTTTGGTGACGGAATCTGATTTTCTTTAGTTGCTTTTTGTTTGGTTTCTGCTTCTTTTTGCTTCTTTATCTTTTTAACTTCATCAAATGTGATTTCTTTGAAAGGATTGATTTCTTTTCGTGCAATTGTAGTGGGCTTGTTTTTGTGTGTTTCCTTTTCTTTAGTTTTATCGTTTGTTAATGTGTTTCTCCTTGCTGAATCTGCATCACTCGTTTTTTCTTTAGGTGTTGAAGTTTTATGCGTAGATATTGCTTCATGGAGTCTTTCACGAAGTAAATCACTTGTGTTTTTAGTTTTTGTATTTGATGTCTTTTCTTTTAGTTGTGAAACAGGTTTTGGTGGCGAAGATTGTTTCTGTAGTGGTTTTGTTGTTGATTCTTCAATGTGTCTTCGAGAAGAAGGTAAACGATTGAAACAAGAAGGAATTTGACTAACTTTTGGTTTTTGTTTCTTTGGCTTCTCTGGTGTGATCTCTTTTGCAGTTTTTTCGTCTTTTGGATCATCGAAATCAACGTTAACGAAAGATAATTTCTTGCGAGCCGAAACTGGATCGTTTTGAGCTTCGAATGACTGATTTTTAGTGGTTGATGATGTAGAAGGACGTGATTTTGATGATTTGGAAGATTTTGGATTTAAATCGATCTCAACATTTTCTGTCTTTTTGTTTTTCGAATTTAAGTCTGTGTCTTGAACGAGAAATCCATCGTCGCTTAATATCTCGTTAGAATCAGAATCATTCTCATTTAATATGAAATCATTTTCAAAATCATCGTCTGAATCGCTTTTTTGCACTCCAACAGTGTCCTCATTTCCATTTGTAGTCCTCGAACTCAATGCCATCAAATTGAGTGACGGAATTGCACCAAGTTTCGGAGGACTCATTTTTATATTTTTGATAAACGTACAGTTTTTTATTTTATTTTACATGGCAAAAAAAACTCAATCATTGTAATTTTGTGAATTGTTTATTCAAGGATAACAATTCAATGACTATAATACTCTGAACTTAGCACATAATTATTATATTGATAAGCAGTTGCAAATCTTTATTATTCGTTGAATTAATTTCACATTTTTCAAATTATCTTTGCTTCATTTCCAGCTCTAAATATCGTGATCTAAGTTTGTTTTTTCGAGTTAGAAGAAAGAGGATTGATATAAAACATTATAAATATTTACAAACATTATAATAATTTGGATAGAAAAGTTATTAAAGAAGACCAAATAATCCTCTGCTCTTTGTTCTTTCCCAGTGTCTCTGTGCAGCTTCTATTTGTTCGCGTGAGCATCCGACAAGCTCCAATATCATTGGGATAAGAGTTTCACGCTTTCCTTCATCTTGTAAGAAGAACTGAAGCAATGTTCTCTTGAGATATCTGTCCATGACATTTGGTCCGTTGGATTGATTATCTCGAGCATCGCTTTCAACTTCAGATACTGCAGATAATTCTACAGCAAGAGGAACACGTTTTGGTTTCTGTGCTTCTTCGCTTACCTTAGCATTTGACTTGGAAGCCTTTAATGATGCAATGAGTGTTTGATTCTCTTCAAGAAGCTGTGCATAGAGAGTATTGGACTTCTGGAGCATCTTCTTTAATGTTTCATTCTTCTGATTAAGTTCGTCGCTTGCTTCGTTCTGTTCGAGTCTCTTTCTAAGTTCAACAATAGTCTGCTTCAATGCTACAACACTCTTTGTTTGATCGCCTGAAGCAGCTGATGGAGTATCTCTCTTTGTCGCTCCTTTGAGTCTTTCTTCGAGTTCTGTGATTGTCGCAAGTCTCTTCTTGTCTAATTTCAAAGCTCTCTGGAGAAGAATTCTGAGTTTAGCAATGATCGCATCTTTATCAGATCCTTCATCGATATCGATATTGATGTCTCCACCAAGTTCTGAAACTTTGGATTGAAGTACAGCGATTTCATCCTGTGACTTTTGGAGCTTTGTTTCAAGTTCGTTGATGCGATTGAGATTGTTTTCGTTTTGTTCTTGTGATGCACAAATTAAAATGTTGTGTTCTGTTTTGATCTCTTGGAGTTTCTTTTGGAGCATTTCATGACCGCTCTTTGTTGATTTGGCCTTCTCTATTTCGCTTTGAAGTTGAACGATCTTTTCTGATAATTCCTTCTTTTCAGATGATAATTTTTGAATAATTTCTTTGGCTTGATTGACATTCTTCTCAAGATTTGATTTTTGTTCTGCAGAGGCTTTAGCAGCATTTTCGTATGTTGAAAGTTTTTCTGATAATTCTGCGTTTTGCTTTTGAAGATTTGACATTTCATTTTGAAGTGATGAATTGGATTGTGATTTCTCTGTCTGAAGTGATTCGTTTTGTTCTTTGATCATATTGAGTTTCGCTAACAACTCGTTATTGTTGTTTTGTGCATTAACAAGTTCTTGTTTCATATTCAAAATTTCTAATTCGTATTTAGAATTTTCATCAGTGAGAGATTTGTTGACTTCGAGTGTCGAATCAAGCTTGGACTGAAGATCTGAGATAACTGCTTCTTGGTCTGATTTGTTCTTCGTTAGTTCGTTATTCAAACGTGTGTTCTCTGCTTGTGCATTTGCACATTCTTGTTGAAGCTTTGTGAAAGCATCAACTGCCTTCTTAAGCTTTGATCTAAGTTCTGTAACCTGGGAATCTTTGTTAGATGACATCTCTTTGGCCATCTGATTCTTTTCTTGTTGAAGTGAAGAAATCTGCTTTTGAAACTTTGTATTTTCTGATTTAACTGATTCTAAGTTGTTTTGAATCTCATTCTTTTCTTCTTTAGTCTTTGTTAATTCGGCAATTAACTGAGTTTTTTCTTCCTTGAATTGTAAGTTTTCTTGTGTTATCTTCTTTCCGGCTGCAAGGAGGGAGTTGAGATGAGATTTAAGCTTTTCAACTTGAGCCTCCAAAACCTTTTGATTTTCTTGAGATTTAACCAACTTTTCATTAAGAGATGATTTTTCATTTTCTGAATATTCCAACTGAGATTTGAGCGCATTCATTGAATTTTCCATTTCTTTTGTTTGGAGTAAATTGTCTTGAATGTCCTGCTTGTATTTCTCAATTAAGTTCTTGAGTTCATTCATTTCGTTTTGTGATGTTTCTTGAGCATTTGATGACTCATTTAATAATTTAGCTTTTTCATTTTGAAGTTTATTGTTATCTTCCATTGCTTCATCCAATGCAGACTTTGTAGTTTCAACTTTGTTCTTTAATTTATTGTTTTCTGAAGCCAGATTATTAATATGAGATTTAATGTTTTCATTCTCGGTTTGAAGTGATTTATTCTGATCTTTGAGCTTTGAAATCGATTCTTCAAGCTTTCCATTTTCGAATAAAGCACTGTTTAACTTAGCTTGGGCATTTTCCAATTCATTTTGTAATGCGACATTTGCAGAATGCTCATTGATTAATTTGGACTTTTCATTTTGAAGTTTATTATTATCTTCCATTGCTTCATTCAATTGAGATTTTGTAGTTTCAACTTTATTCTTTAACTTGTTGCTTTCTGAAATCAAATTATTAATCTGAGAATGATTGTTTTCAATCTCGGTTTGAAGTGATTTGTTCTTATCTTCAAGCTTTCCGTTTTCGAATAAAGCACTGTTTAACTTAGCTTTGACATTTTCTAATTCATTTTGTAAAGTTGCATTTGCAGAATGCTCATTGATTAATTTAGATTTTTCTTCCTGAAGATTATTGATTTGTGATTGAGCATTTTCTAATTGAGATTTAATGTTTTGCATTTCTGATTGAATTTCGGAGTTTTGTTTGACTAATTGGGACTTTTCATCTTCCATTTCTTGATTTTCGGCAAACACTGAGTTCAAATGTGCCTGAAGATTCATATTTTCAGATGCAAGATCTGAATTCTGCTTTTTAAGACTTGCGATTGATGATTTCAAATCTGTGTTTTGTTGTTGAAGATTTGAATTTGTTAATGATAATTCAGAGTTCTGCTTTTGAAGATTTTCGGCTGTTGATGTCAATTCTGAGCGTTGTTTTTGAAGTTCTGCATTCATTGATGTCAGTTCATCATTTTGCTGTTGAAGATTTGATAATTTATTGACTAATTGAGACTTTTCACTTTCAAGCTTCTTGTTTGAATCAATTGCTGATTCTATTTGAGATTTAAGTGTTGTGCATGTCAACTCTAATTCTGATTTTTGCTTCTGAAGGGCTGAAATTGAAGCTTCAAGAGATGAATTTGAAGATTGTTCTTCTTTGAGCTTTAAATTCTCGGCCGTCAATTTAGATCTTTCTTCGTTAAGCTTCTTAACTATTTCAGATGCTTGTGATAACTTAGCACGAGCAGCATTAAGTTCTTCCTTGTTGTTTGATATTTCAACAGCCATTTGTGTTTTCTCTCCTTGGAGTGAAGAAATTTCGTCCTGGGGTTTCTTGTTTTCTGCAACAAGAGAATTCACCTTTGCTTGAATATTTGTGTTGGATTCTTTTATCTCAGAGGCACTCCTTTGGTTAAGTTTCTTGAGATTTTCTATCTCTGAACTATATTTCGCAATCATTTGCTTCGAATTTGCAACAATTTGTTCAAGCTTTGTGTTTTCTTCCTCCAATAGAACAAGACTCTGTTCAGAACTTGAAGCAGCAAGTTTCAGATTCTGTATTTTTTCCTCTTTAGCGCTTAATTGTGATTTCAACTTCTTGTTTTCTTCAGATAAATCTCTTAAGCTTGATTCGTATTTCGCCACATTTTGTGTGTTCTCTGAAAGCTTTCCAACTTCCGCACGATGTTGATTTCTTTCGTTTTCAAGTTGCTGCTTAATACTGAGAATAATTTGCTCTCTTTCTGCAACAGCATTTGCAGCATTCTTTCGTTCTTCTTCGAACATATTATTTTGCAAAACTAATTGGTTAATTGTTGTTTGCTGCGTTTCGATTTGCTTTTTTTGCTCATTGAGCAATTTGTTTGCTTGAGCCTTAAGTTGATTGAACCGTTCATCTTTCTCTGATGTTTGAGCCCTCAGCTTTGATGTTTCATCGTTATATTCTGAGAGCCTTGTTTGGAGATTTGTATTATCTCGTTTGAGACGTGTGTTTTCATCTCTGATTCTGATCCATCCACTGTCATTTGATGGGATTTGATTGCTCTTTGTTCTCAATTCAGAATTCAAAAACTGAATCTTTTGGTCAAGAGAATTGATGTTGATATTGAGTGTGATGATCTCCTTATCGCGACTGCTGAGTGTGTTCTGTAATTTAGCTTTTTGATTGTTGAGGACCCGAATTTCATTGTCCTTTGTTGAGATTATGTTGTCTTTCTCAGCATGAGTGTTTTGAAGATTTGTTACTGTTGTTTCAAGCAAATTAATTCTGTTTGCAAGCTGCGAATTCGATTCTCTGGCTTTAGCGAGTTCATTCTCGAAAGATTGCAAACTATTGGCTATTGTAGAAATAGCGTTATCTTTCGATGCAAGTTCTTCTTGCAATGATTTGATCTTTTCTTCGTAAAGAGACTTTTGTGCATCGATTTGTTTTCTCAAATCATTGATTTCGATATTCTTTGAATCTATTGTCATATTCAATGTATTGATTGCGATTTGATGATCTTTATTCACATCTTCAAATGTGTTGTATTGGTTCTTGGCATCAATTTCGAGTTGCTTGAGTTCTTCTTCGTGTGACTTATTCAACTCTTGGATGCTTCTGTGCAGTTTTTCGATTTCGGAGATATATCTTTGATTCATTTCACAACTTTCTTTGAGCCTTTGATCAATGCTAAGCTTTGAATTGTTGACATCTTGTGTCAATGATGAAACTTTGGATTGAAGTGCTGAAATTTCTTGAGTCTTTTCATTGTTCTCTTCTTGAAGCATTGATATCATTGTCATATTCTGACGGTCCTTCTTCTCAAATTCTTGTTTAATTGAATCGATTGTAGCAGAAGCAGATTCAGACATCTTCATTGAATTCTTTTCTAAAGCTTCGATTTCCTTAGAAATTTTTTCGATTTCTTGAGTCTTATTTCCAAGATCATCACTTAATTCATGAATCTTGCTCAACAAGTTTGTATTTTCTGCCTTTGTTTGATTCAGCTCTTCAGAATTTTCTTTCTCTTTTTCTGCAACCAATGATTTCAGTTTTTCAACTTGTTCAGTGAAATTCTGATTGTTTGAATCGATCTTTTCCTTCATTTCCTTATTTTCATTTGTTAAAGATTCAATTTCCTTTGTGAATTTAGATATTTCCGCTTCATTTTCAGAATTCATCTTGTTGATAAGTTCTTCCTTACCATTTATTGTCTTCTGAAGTTGATCAATTTGAGCATCTTTATCTGAAGAATTCTTTGTAAGTTCATTAAGTTTAGATTTGATGTTGTTGAGTTCTTCAGTGAGAGAATTCTTCTCTTTCTCACTTTCAATGAGTTTAAGTGAAACTGATGAAGCATCATTTGGATTTGTCTGCAAAGTTGATTGGGGATCATTGATTGTTTTATCACTGCTGTCGATTGAAGATTGAAGTGATTCGATTTGTTTGTTCAATGTTGCAATCTCATCATCCTTTAATAAGATCTTATCACTGAGTTCTTTGATCTCAATTTGGAATTTCTCAGATTGACTTGAAGACTTAGCATCCATATCTGAAGTAATTTGATCAATTGAAGTCTTCAAATCTGAAATAAGTTCATCTTTTGTAACTATGACTTCCTCCTTCTCTTGAAGTTCTTTGGCGAGAGTTTCGATAAGATTTCTGTTGTCTTCATCTTGAGGTGTCTGAAGACGCTTTTGTTCTTCGAGCAATGAATTTGCCGATTCTAAATGCTTCTCTAATTCAGCAATATTTGCAGCAAGTACTTCTTTTTCATCTGTTAATGATGAAACAGTTGCTGCAGATGACTTCAATTCTGAATCTTTCTGTGAAAGAGATTCTTGAAGTTGTTGAATTTCGTTTTGAAGATTATTATTTGCTTCTTCAAGTATTGCATGTTGTGATTTAAGTGAATCATAAGATTGATGTAATGATTGAATTTCATTTTGAAGATTATTACTTGTTACTTCAAGTGATGACCGTTGTGATTTAAGAGTTTCGAGTTCTGAAGAAAGTGATTCATGATATTTATGTAAAGAATTAAGTTCACTTTGTGATGCTTGGAGTTGAGTCTCGAGTTTAGAAACACGGGAAATAAGTGTGTTGTTTTCTTGCGTTCTTGTCTCGAGATTATGTTCGAGTGTAGAAATTTGAACTCTGTTGGATTCTGCTGTCTTATGGAGTTCTTCAATAAGTTTGGATTTCTCATCCGATGTTGATGCCGATGTTTCTTTGATCTGTTCGATTTCGCGATCTTTAGATTCAAGTGTTTGATGAAGTTTAGCAATTTCATTATCCTTATCTGTGTTTTGTTTAGAAGAATTCTCAAGCTTCGATGAGATTTCGAAAATCTGTTGTTGAGATGTTTCCTTCAACCTTGCGAGTTCTTCTTCTATCTGATTCTTTTGTGAATGAATATTTTGAATCTCTGCATTCTTATCTTCAATCAATTTATCTTTGTTTGAAAGATCTGATTCCATTGAAGAGATCTTTTGTTCGTTTTCGGTGATTTGTTGTTGAGATGTTTCATTTAGCTTTTCGAGATCTTCTATGTTCGTCTTCAAACCGAGAATGTTCTCTTCTAATTGAGCATTCTTATTCTTAGATTCTTCAAGTTCTTTCGCTAATTGACCGATAGTTTCTTCTTTCTGTTGAGAAGCAAATTTGAATTCTTCAATCGCTTTATCTTTGTTAGAAATATCTAATTCCATCGATGAAATCTTCTGCTGATTTTCCTCTTGAATCTTCCTCGATTCTTCGGAATTTTGATTAATTCTCGATTCTTTATCTTGAGTTTCTTTATTAGATTCATCTAATTTTTCTTGCAGAGCAGTTATATCATTTTTTTGTGATGCCAGTTTCTGTTCATAATCTTCTAACTTCTTTTGAAGGTCCTGTAATTGAGCATTTAGATTTTTAGCATTTTCTTCAGAGTTCTTTTGAACTGAATCGAGTTGATTTGTTTTATCATTTAGTTCATTAGTTAATTCTTCCTTCTGTTTAGAAATCTCAGAAATTTGATCGTCCTTTGTTGAAATCACATTTTGCAATTTTGCAACTTCAGATGACTTCTGAGATAATTGAGATTCAAGATCATCAATTTTAGAATTACTTTCTTCTTGCAATTTATTGAATTCTGTAGATAATTGTTCTATTTTTTCGCTCTTTTGTTTGAGTTCATCCTGAGATGATTCAATATTTGAAGTCTTGTTGTTATTGTCATCTTCTGCTTGCTTTAGCAATTCCTTCAGTTTGTTAATTTGTTCATCCTTTTGTTTGGATTCTTCTTGTGATGACGAAAGTTGAGATTCCAAATTTGATATAGCTGTAGAATGATCTGATTCTGACTTTTCGAGACGGGCTGTTAATTCGTTGTTAGAATTACGAATGTCATTGATTTCATCAGTCAATGTCTTAATTTGTTCATCCTTTTGTTTCGATTCTTCTTGTGATGATGAAAGTTGTGTTTCTAAATCTTGTTGAGATTGATGAAGTGATTCAATTTCGCTGCTCAATGTTTGAATTGTGAAATATTTGGTTTCAACTGATGTTTGAAGAGTAGAATGTAACGTTTCATATTCTGATAGTTTCGATTGAAGTGTAGAAAGTTCTTCTTGAAGCTGTGTTGATGTGGCTGATGAATTGGCTTCAAGTGTTTCAAGTGATGATTTCTGACTTTTAACTTCGTTATTCAATTCATTGTTCTCATTTGTGATATCTTCAAGACGCTTAGAAACGGTTTCAAGATTTGCGGTACGTTCTGATATTGTGTTTTCAAGTTCTGTGATTCGAGAATTGAGATTTTCAATATATTTGTCTTTAGATGATAATTCGTTTTCGAGTGTTGAAATATGTAATTTGTCCGTTTCTGTTGTTGACTTGAATTCATCAATAACCTTGTTGTGTTCTTCTTGTGATTGTGAATATGTTGTCTCAAGGGTTTCAAGTTGTTGTTTAGATTCGGAAAGTGAATGTTGAAGTGTTTCAATCTCAGAGCGAAGGTGAATGAGTTCATCATCTTTCTTTGTTGATTGTGTTTCTAATTCACTAATTTTAGAATCATTATTAGCGATGATTTCTGTCAACTCATTGATTTGTTTGTTCTTGTCTTCAATCCGTGCATTTAGATTTACTATTTCTTGCTGTGCCTGCTCGAACTTATTCTGTAACTCTTTAATCTTTTGGTTCAAGGAGTCAATTGCTTCTTGAGTTTCTTTTGATTTCTTTTCTAATTCTGCAATTTGAGCATCTTTTTCATTGATTTTGCCCATTAATTCATTAATAACTTCTCTGTCCTTTTCAGCCTGATTGCTTGTTAATTTAGCTGCTTCAATTTCTTTATTCAATGATTCTATTATTTCGTTTAATGATTTCTTTTCGTTTTCAAGGTCATTCATTTGTTTTTCGAGATTTATCTTTTCCGATGATATTTCATCAATCTTAATAATGAATGTTTCTGCAAGTTCCTTCTGATCATTGAGTTTAGCTGTTAAATCAATGTTTTCTGTCTGTAATGCTGTAAGTTTTTCTTGTATTTCAGAATTATTTTCTCCAAGTTGAGTAATAATTAATTCTGTTTGTTCTTTCTCTGCTAATAATGATTCTATCTGCTTGATGAGGTCCTCTGACGAACCATTGCTTTGATTTTGTTGTAAATCTGAAATTTGCTTCTTAAGTTCATCATTTTCAGTCGAAAGCATAGAAATCAGATCGAATTGCTTTTGTTGACCTGCTTCAATTTCAGTAATTTTAGTATTCAATGATGTATTCTCAGATTCGAATTTTTGTGATTTAGATTCATATTCTGAAATCATTTCGGCAAGAGTAGTTAATTTTTCATCCTTTTCTGTCATTGAATTTTGAATTTCTTGCATTTTGTTCTTTTGTTCTTGATTTTCACTTGTTAATGAATTGATGTTTGTCAACAAATCAGCTTTAAGTGTGTTAAGTTCATTAATTTGGTTTTGATAGTCTTTGTTTTGATTTTGAATGGAATTAATTGTTTGTTGTGCACTAATTTGTGATTGGAGTTCAGCTTCTACAGTTGTTTGATTTGTTTCCATAGTTGCTATCTTGTTTTGTAATGAAGATATTTCATTTTGCAAGTCTTTTACCTTTTGTTCGGCTTCAAATCTTTGTTCTTCAATCACTTGTATTGTTAATTCTTTTGCACGAATTGATTCATTCGATTGTATTTGATGAAGATCGAATTTCTCCTTTAATTCTTTAAGCTGTGCCTGCAATGTGGTTTTCTCTTGTGTTAGAGTTGAATTTGTTTCATCAAATATCTTTGCAAGTCTTTCTTTGTCCTCATTGATAACTTGCAAAGTTGCGGAATGTTCATTTTCTTTCTTCTTGATTTCTTCCTGTAAGCGGCCATTTTCCACTAATAATTTGTTTATTTTCTCTTCTGATTCCATCTTTTCTTGAGTAAACGCAGCAATGAGGCTTTCAGTATTGTTATCTTGTAATTTTTGTTTAAGTTCTTGAATTTGTTTCTCTAAATCAGATTTTTCTTCTTGGAAAGCCAGAATAAGTGTATCTATCTCTGTTTTGTTGCTATTTGATTGTAATTGTGCAATTTTTGATTCTAAATCTTTCTTTTCGAGACCAAATGCTTCAATAAGTGTAGTCTGATCGTTATTTTGTTGTTCTATCTGCTTCTGAAGCTCGATTATCTTATCTTGAGCGTCATTTGGCGTCAAATTAATAATTTCTGTCAAATCTTTGACTTTTTGCTGGTAACTTGATATTTCAAGCTTTAGCGAAGAAATTTCATTGGTCATTTTCGCTATTTTGTCGTTATTTCCAAGATTATTTATCTTATTTTCATATTCTGCTTTTTCTTTCATCATTGTTTCGATAAATGCGTTCAAAGACGATTCCTTTTGCTGTGATGCTGCCAATTCCATTTTGTAGGCATGAATTTGACTTTCATAAGCTGAAGTAGAAAGATTGGCAATAGTTAGCTGCTCGTTTAACTCATCAACTTGCTTCAAAAGTCGAATTGCAATCTTTTTCACCTCATCTGCAGATCTAATTTTCGAAATTGAATCTACAGTGATTTGATTCATCAATGAAAATGAAATTAAGAAGGGGAAAAAAATATAAAAATTTCGTTGCTTTGCCTATTTTTACACATATATGCATAAAAACATTTATGCTCAAGTTTGGTTTTACAAAATTAAACTGAAGGCATTCGATAATATATAGTTTCTCATTGATGTTATTGATTAGCACTTCATCTATAACATGTTACACTAGAGTTCATTATAATACATTGATAAAACAAAATGTTCAATATATTATTATTCAATTTGAAGCATTTATATATGAAAATATTCTTATACTGCACAATTTTAAGCTAGCTTCATGTTTAGAAGAGAAGTCTTAGTTAAAAATTTTAATTCAGGTGATTATTCATGCCTTTTAAACAAAAGCACAGTAAAGAAATGAAGAACTTATACAATCATAATATTGTTCGAGATCTAATTAACTGTATTTCATGTTTATCTGAACAAATTAAATTCACAATATTATACTATCATTTTGATGAATTCTTAATAATACCTTTCAGCATGCATCTTTAATTAGGAGGAAATGGAAAGCCTAAAAAGAAGAGAGCAAGGTAATCAAAGAAGCATAAACTTTCTGATGGAAAAAAAAAGAAGAAGAAACACTGATGACGATGCAGATGCATACGGCTCAAGCTCAAGAAGCATAAATGAAGACCATGGATCATATTTCAAGAACAAGACAGGCGAATTTGATCTTGAAAGTTTATATCCATTTGTTTCGATAAGAGACCGAAATCCTACACACGCTATTCTCAGAGGAATCTATTTCATCAGATCATAACGTTGTTGATCATAACTCGCCTTCATTGTATTTCGACAAAGAAACGATACAAAGAATGTGATTGGATCAGCGGCCTGATATTTATGAAGCATTTATTTTGCTTTAATCAGATAGACATCGATGAGGCAATGCAATCTTGGTGATTTAGATGAAAACGCAAAACACTTTGCGATTGAGAAGCCAAAAAGTGTTGCATTTGGAAATCCAGAAACAAATATCGTCACAGTTCTTCCTCTCAAAGAAGATACAGAGTGGGATTTTTTCAGGGTTAGACAAGTTTTTGGATCCTATGGTAAATCACACTCTGTATACTACTTCTATTATAAAGCACAAATTTAATGAATTTCGAGATGGGTGGTACTTGAAATTCCGCTCCCTCTCTAATTTCAAATCCGACATTTATGGTTTTAATCGGCAAATATTTTTTACTTGACAAAATTAAATTTTTCTTATCGTTTTTTTTTTTTTTTTTTGACAATTTTTCAATATAATAGATCTGACAATCTGACACTTTACACTTTGGCTCGTTGACACGCAAACCATTTTTGCCTATCACTCCACAATATGAGGCGTTGGGAAAATGACCAACTAACGTACAAAAGTTTACACGGCTATCGTTGTAATCGTCGCGTCACTTTTCCAGTGGGCTGCCAAAAATTTCAATGAACTATCCAGGAAAGATTGATCCAAAAGAGACTGCGAAGGCCTTACCTCAGATGATCGCTAACGACACATTGTTCGACGTATTTGAAGATTTCGATGATCTCTTGAATGTTATTAAGAATGCTAAATTGAGTATGGATGATTCCATTTACATTTTGAAGGACAGCAAAAAACACTATGACACATTTGATAGGCTTGCTATATTTTACCATCTCAATGTTGACTTCGGAGATGATAAACCTCAGTGCGACAATGTTCTTAAATTTTTGAACGTTGTGAATGAATATCTCAATATTAAGTGTCTTCAACCTGTTGGTGATCTCATTAAATCTTTAATTTCATCTTCAAATTCCTGTCAAGAGAACAAGAATGAAACTGTAACTGGTGATTCCAGATCAAAAAACACTGAATTAATTACAAAAGATCCTCATACTCAAAAGCAAACTAAAAAAGTGGACTCAAGTCATAACATTGAATCACTGAAAAAACTCCAAAAATCTGCCGAATATTTTGATAAAATTTGGAACATTTTGACAAAAATGGTAGCAGATAAAGATACAGAAGCAATAAAATTTGGGAA